>JADRCD010195898.1:28449-41654 GCA_019843815.1 Montemys delectorum | reverse complement strand
GGAGAGGGGAGGAGGGGGAGGAGGAGGAGGAGGAGGAGGAGGAGGAGAAGGGGGGCGGAGAAATAACACCAAGGTTACTTGAGGATCTTATTATTTTATATTTACCTAAAAACCACACACACACACACACACACACACACACACACACCAAACAAATGGGTATGAATGTATGTACACACCTTAGAGGATGCTACTCCACTGGGGCTGACAGTACTCCCCACAAGAAACACAGACTAACGAAATCTCAGGACTAAGCATGGGGCTTCCCCATTTGAACGACTGATCAGGGTAATCCAGAAGACTCTCCAAACAATACAATCTATTATTGTTGCCCTTGGTTGCCTCGCAGAGATTGATACTAAGCCCCTACTGCTGTACCCCTATACAGCACAGTTAGTACATAATGCTCAAAAGTATTTGATCTGGATCAGATCCAAAAGCCTCTTTTCTAACTTCCAGGTTACCAGAAAAATACTGTGCAAGATCCCAAGATAGAGAGGCCATTAATAGTCCTACCCAGTTGTGACACCTTTCAACCCTGGCTATGACCAGCATGGTAAGATATCCATAAAGGTGTGGTAAGTGACACTCACACGTGGGTGGTAAACAATGACTGTCTAATTGCACTTGAGCCTGTTAACAGGAGGGATACCATGCATGGCGCCAGAAACCTAGCCCACTTTCAATGGCTAGATCTTAGACGAGGTTGTACTACCACCACTTTATCAGACCAGCCTAACTTCTGACTGCAATCTAAATCTTACCCTTACCCACACAGATAAGTGCAACTACCAACCTTTATCAGAACGCTTTTCTTTACAGAAACCGGAGACTATCACAGAAATCCACAGCTAGACACAATGTAGACCTCAACAGATCCTGGGCAGCCCTATTCCGCTGGCTACGCCTACATCACGACTCCTGCATTTACCGCTCGGCAAACATCACAGAGGAGGGGATAAGAAGACTGTGAAAATGAAACACCAGAAGTCGGCTGTGAAACAGCCTTTTCTAGAAATTCCTGCATAAGCAAAATCTGAACTCGGTGGCAATATCAGTAGACATGTTGATGCGGAAAAACAAACCTCACAGGATCACATCCCCGGATAAGGCGACTGCTGGGAACAGGAGAGTTTTCCTCTACCAGGGATGAGCTCTCTAATTAGTTATCCAGTACAAGTAGTCTCACTGAAACTGTATATCCACAAACAACAGAATGGACTCGGCAGGTTGTATTTGTGCAAAAATACATGTAGCAATAATAATGGGATGAGAAGAGGTTAGCAGTTTGAGAGTTGTGGCAACTTGGGAGTACCTAGAGGGAGAAAACAGAAGGGGAAAGTGTTATAATTATATTTTAATTAAAATATATAAAAATACACAGAAAAATCATTCAACACATGTTCTTTTGTGAATAGGGCAAATTTTTTTCCATAATTTCTGAAACAGGATCTAAATATACTCCTGTGTTTTTTATACTATGCATTTATGAAGAGCAGTGTTCTCAGAATTGATGTATAAAAATGAATATTGAACACTCAGACAAACATTCAAGATGTTCTGTGCTCTGCAATATCAAATAATTAGTCAAGATTTAGGTCCTTACGGGGACATTAGTAAGCATGTGCATGTTGTTAGTGAGCAAATTTGATTTAGTTTTTAATAAATTGTAAAATTATATGTATAGCAGATACTTGCCTAATTTTTTATAATATTTAATCAGTGAACATACACCTATTTTCTAGGCCTATATATATCAATAGGCATGTAAAAACTTTTCAGGTGGGAAATGGTTGTGAGTATAGAGTTTAAGGAGCCTCGATCTTGACTATCCATATGTAGACATTATAGGGGCTTAGGTGCTATTTATTCCTCATCTCACAAGTTTTAAGTTTGCTTTTAATCATGGTAAATAATGTATTAACATAAAGTTAGCATTACATTTTTAAGCTCATAGTATTATTAACTATACACACATGGTCATATTGAATAATGTAAGCTTAGGACCTTGTGTTTCGTTCTCACTAGTCTCAAGATATTTTCAGTTTATCTCTTAAGTTATTCTTTGGCCCATTGACTATACAAGAGTAAGTTAGTTGATTTTCACACGTTTAACAATTTTTCTGATTTTTGTGCCCTAACAGTCTATTTATATTATCAATGAGCCTTCTGAGGCCAACAGGGCACCACATTTTTTATGTGTGGGTCTTGTCCATCTGTTCTTTTTAGTTTTTTCAAACTTACTCTTTGCTTACGGGTTTCTGTCTGAATGGCCTGTCTGTTATTAAGAGGGGATATTGTGATCTTCTATTGTTATTGTGTTACTGTGTATTTCCTAGGTTCCTTCAATGTTTGCTTCACGCCTTTGGATGTTCTGAGTACAAATTCTGGTGAATTCACTGTTTTTATCTATATCTACGTCTATACCTATATCTAATATATATATAGATATATATAATTTTTTTGTTTTTCATGACATTTTAAAATTTAAAGTATATCTTTCTGGTATGTGTAGAGCAACCTCTGCTTTCTTCTCATTATTGTTTGTAAGAAACATCATTTATGTTTTGCTTCTAGCCTATGCACATCTTTAAGGTGTATCTCTTGTAGACAACAAGTGTTGGATCTTGTTTTTTCAAAATCCATTCAGATGTTCTATTTCTATGACTAGCAGCTCTAATCGATATATTCAAAATAATTCAATATGGAGAAGAACTTAGGCCTACCTTTCAATCACTTGTTTTCTGTCTGTCTTATGGTTTCTGAGGTCTTTCTTTTCCTCTCTGTGTTTCTCTGTCTTATTTTGCAGTGGGTAGTTTGCATCTTCTTGTTTTTCTCTGTACATAATCTAAGGGTATTGTCTCTGTGTTTACCACAGGGTTTGTGTAGCATGACCTACATTTACAACACTGACTTTAAGATGACTGCAGCTTATTTTCAACAGTAAATGAAAATTCTATGTTTTGTTTTATTCCTGCATTATTTTGGGAATGGGCAGACCTTGTATGTAATCAGCAAGTGTTCTGACACTGAGCCACACCCTCAGCCCTATATACTGTCATTAATGTCACAAATTATATTTTTAAAGCTGTATTCTTCATTTATGTCTAACACCATAGATGAAATCAATTTCACATTGTGATTATGGTATTTCACTAGTCTATGCATTTACTTGACTCTCCATTTCCCTTTGCCATTGAGCGTTCTACCTTTATACGCTTTTATGGGATTCTTTATCATCCTTTAATTTCAATTAAAATTATCTTTAGCATTTCTTATTTTCATAAATGCAGCGGTAATGAATTCTTTCAGCTCTTATGTATCTGGGAAGGTATTTCTGCTTTATTTCTGGAGAGACTATAGCCATATGTAGTATTCTTGATTGACATTATTTTTCTTCAGCACTTGAACATGTCATTGTGCTTCCCTCTGCTCTGCAAGGTTGCAATGAGAAATCCCTTCATATTCTTACCTGACCATCCTTGTATATGACAAGCCACTTTTATTTCTGCACCTACAAAATCCCCTATCTTTGATTTTTGACAATGTGATTATAATTTCACAGTATGCGCTTCTTTGGATTAATCACAGCCAGAGTCCTTTGGACAGCTAGATGTCCATTTTCCCCCCCACAGGCTTGGGCATTATTTATTCACAAAGTCTTATTATCTGCCTCCTCTCTGTTCTCTGTCTCTTCTTTGTTTATTGTTTTTGGCACTAGGAATTTAACGAAGAACCCAATAAACTCCGTAGCAGGCACCCATCCTTTTCTTTCCGAAGGCACTCTACTTTATGATGGCCTCTAATTTCTGTAGGATTTTTTCCTCTTTTTTGTGTTCATTTTTATTATGCTTCTGGTTGGATAATGTCAATGTCTTTGTGACTGCTGATTCCATCTTGTGACTGAAGTTACTATCACTGTGAATTTTCAGTTCTATTGCGTGTTCTTTAGCTTTAAAATCATAATTTGGTTGTTAAAAAAAGTAAAATATTTTATACTGTCATTCTATTCATTATGTTCTTGTGAGTTGTTTGAATATAACATGGCTGTTTTGAATTCTTAATTTGGTGATTCACTTAACTCCATTACCTGAAGTTAGGCTTTGAAGATTTCTTTTGTTCCTATGGTTAGGCCATGTTTTCTCAGGTTTTTATCTGGGCCTTGTACCTTTGTATTTGGTTGTACATTTGAAATACACCTGCCTCTATATCTTTATACTTCTGCTCTTTACAAGGAAAGATTTCCACAGTCATTTGAGGTGAAGATTCCAGAACCCTGTCAAGTTTTTCTAGGGATGCATTTTTCTATGCTTTCATGAATAAGCCCGGCAGAGTTTTGCTGGTTTAGTCTTCAGTTTGTAATCTCTTCCTCCCTCTAGTGTCTATCTGTAGTATTACAAGTTCCAAAGTGCTAAACTATGTGCCTTCCCTGTGGCCTCAGGGACCATCAGCAACCTGTGTTGGGTAAGCCAGAAACCAGTCTCTTTGAAGGTCCCTGAAGAGCTGAGATTTTTCTGACACATGTTCGGTCCATTCATCCCTCCCACTCCCAAAGCCACAAACTGGGATCTCATTCCCTGGGTAAGAGTCTGTGCCAGTTTCTGTTTATGGGATTGCAAGTTCTCTGGCACTGACTTGAGCTGTTGAGCTCACTTTTGTTCTCTGTAGCCCCTAGGCACGAACACTGTGAAGTATGTGAGAAAGAAATTAGTTCCTCAAGAGAAAAGACTTTGAATGCAAATTCTACTTTTCTCTTCACCTCCCAAGGAAGAAGCTGATAATTGGACTTTTGCACTCAGAGTTGTGGGAGCTTAGCTCCAGAAAAGGAGATGTTTGAAATAGAACAGCTTCTTTTACTACATCTTCTCTTTATATCTACCGCCTCTTTTATCCCTCTCTCTCTCTCTCTCTCTCTCTTCCACACTCCCTCTGTCCTAGTTTCCTCATTTCTTTCCAAATTTACCCGTACTATTCAGGCTGGTCTTGAATTTGTGACCTTCCTACCTCAGCTTCCTAAGTAGCTAAGATTAAGGATGGATCTCTGCACCTGGCATACTGTTCTCAGCATGACTATTCTTGGCTTTGGACTTCAGGGCATTGAAATTTCCCAGTTGATTTCTAGAGTTCTTATGAAGGCTTTCCCACTTACATGTGTCATATTATATTCACTCTTTCGATGAGGATAATGAGATTTGGTTCTTCCGATTCCACCATTTTGCTAATGCCACCATCCTACATCTTTTAAATAAGGAGAAATGAAAGCATTCCCCATCCCCCATGTGCAAAACACTAACTTTACTTTCCCACCTGCTGCTTGAGACCTTCTTGCTATCCTTATAAAGTTGTCATAACAAAGTACCTTGCTCAACATGATCCATTGAGGAGCTCTAGGCTTCTATAAGCAGATGTAGTATCTGCTCATTTTACTCAAGGTCTTGTACTGGAGAACCATGGATTTCATGGTTCAATATAAAAAAATATTGGAGAACTCACGGGTGTCTCTGTCAATCAGGTTCTAGTATTGAGAACCATCATATACAACTGTCCTAGTCAGCTTTTACTGTCAACTCGAAGGCTAGAATCACCTGAGAAGAAAGTCTCAATTGTGGGATGGCAGAGATCAGATGGACTAGTAGAGACATGTCTATGGGGGGGGGGGAGGGGGCTTATCCTGATTGTGTCAGAACTCCTCAGAGTCAAGCTGTCTCTGTGATCCTGTGATTCTGGGATCTGTGACCCTGGGCTTGTTAGAGTACCTGGAAGGTGAGCTTCCTCTGGGTGTTTTGGGAATGACTGCGGAGTTTGCGCCCAAGGTCTGCACAGGGCACCGGTTGGTGCAGACAGACCTGGGAAGCAACCCAAGCCACTGGGCTGGCAGATTTCCTGTGTGCTTGGGTCCTGCTGGTCCCAGTTACTCCCAGTGTTGGGATAGATGTTGTATCCTCCTCACTTCTGATCCTGGGCGTGTTACAGCACATGGGAGTGGAGCACCATGGAGTGGAGCTTCCTCTGGGTGTTGTAGGACCAGAAGGAATCTGAGCCACTGGGCTGGTGGAGTTCCTATGTGCCTTGTCCCACTGGTCCCAGTTACTCCTGGTCATACAGATGTTGTGCCCTCCTCACCTCTGATGCTGGGTGTGTTAGAGCACCTGGGTGTGGAGCTTCCTCTGGGTGTTGTGAGACTGGATGCAGAGCTTGTGCCCAAGGTCTGCTCAGGGCACCAGGTCAGACAGACTGGAAGAAACCCGAGCTGGTGGAGTTCCTGTGTGCCTGGTCCCACCGGTCCCAGTTACTCCTGGTCGTACAGATGTTGTGTCCTCTTCACCTCTGATCCTGGGTGTGTTAGAGTGTCTGGGAGTGAAGCTTCCTCTGGGTGTTGTGAGACTGGATGCAGAGCTTGCGCCCAAGGTCTGCTCAGGGTACCAGCTCAGACAGATGGGAAGCTTTATTGTCAATTGACATGAAATGTCCATCAATTTATGTCACACACATATGTATGTATATACACATATATGTTTATACATATATATACATACATATATATTGTGTATATATATACTACATATATGTATGTATGTATGTATGTATGTGTGTATATATATGTATATATATATATATATATGTGTGTGTGTGTGTGTGTGTGTGTGTGTATGTGTACAGTGAGAAATGACACACGAGAAACATTTTGCCACACTCAAAAATTCATATTATCATCAAGTTTGGGCATAGGTTTAAGAAATTTATATACGAACAGTGATACTAATCTTTTTTATTTATCATATAGATCAATATAAATAAGTGATGATTTGTACAATGAAATCAAGTTGGTTTGTAAGGTTTTTGGTAGAAATACTACTATCTTATTGTGTTATATAACATAATTTTGTTACAGCATTTGAATATTCTATATAATATGCACAAATCTTTTAAAAATATAATTTTAGTTTTGTAATTTGTATTTATTATTTTAATTGTTTCTGACTCTGTAGCATGAGTTTTCTATCATTATTAAGAACTTAAGGGATACAATGACTTCAGGACCACTGTGTAATTCTGTATTACTATTGAATAAGTCATAGAAATCTACAACTGCCCAAAATGCAGAGAACCATTGACCAGGTACCCAAAACAATGGATACATCTACAATATAACTGCCATACCTAAGGCTCAGGGAACATTGCAGAAGAAAGGGGCAGAAAGATTGTAAGAGCTAGGGGAACAGGCTATCTGCTGTGAGATAGAGTACTTTATACGTAACAGGGAAGCTTCCTTATGAAATGTCAAGAATATCGTTCCTTAAACAAGACTGGAATAACAACATCAGTTGGCTATGCCAGTGTGGATGGGGAATCTCGCAAGGTCTTGTCCTCAAATAAATATCCAAAGGCAACTAATGGCTGTGGAGAGAGGACAAATCAGTCTACTTTAGGGAGACGCCATATTTGATAGCAGTCAGGTCTTAACAAATACAGATATGAGCAACACTAAATGGACTCAGTAGGTTGTAGTTATATATACACAGGTACACACACACACACACACACACACACACACTCACACACACACTACAACCACCACCACCACCAGTTAAGGAAGAAGACATCATGTATTTGAGAAGGGAGTGAAGGAGACATAGGAAGAGTCAGGCGAGGGAAAAGGAGGTAAAGATAATATTGATGTGGCAAGGTCTTGTATGGTTTCCAGGGCTTACCTCGCTAGGGATGACAAGGGAATGAAGAAATGGCAGCACACACACAGAAAAACAGAAAAGCTGGATTCAGTGGACTGGGCTCTCTGATGGAGAAACACAGGACCCTAGAAGTTCACCATGTTTATTACATACAGTTGAACAGAGAGGTGGGATTACTACATAGAATAATTGACTATCAACATCCAAACATGGAGAAGGGGAAGTCTTAGCCACCTTTCTGAACTTCATCCTGTGAGTGTGTATGTGTGGGGGCTTTTGCCATTTTATCATGAGTCTGAGGCTATAGCTCTTGGCATGGACATGCACCTATCAGTAGCACATATTCACTAAAGAGATCATTCATTTAGAACTTCCTCCACTCCTGACACTCATCATACATGAAATTCTAAATCAAATCAAAAGCCCTAAAATTCAAAAAGAGTTGCTCAAAAACAGGAAATAAAAGGAAACTTTGCAGAGTTAGGTTATAGCTTCATAAATTATGCCTTTAGAACACCAGGAATATCGATCATCAATTGTAGAACACACATTCACAATTATAATAAAATTCTATTATCTTACTATTAATGAGAAAAAAGAGTAAATAATTTGAAAAATATGGGAGAGTTTGGATGGAGGAAAGGGAATTTGGAAAGATGTAATTATACTATAATCTCAAACAACGCATGAAATAGTTAAAACACAAGGAAAACATTTCTTTTATATTTGAAGTCTTGTTTAATTCACTCATACCAAAAAACCACCTTTACACATAATTTTAGATTTATGTTTCTATTAAAGTCTGTCAGTGCATGAATTTAGGATAAATAACATGTGTCTTTTTATAGCTTGATGTGAACTTTTAATCCTCATTCACTTGCTGTGTGAGACTCTATTACCTTTTCTCCTGCACTCATGAGATGTTTGGTGTAGCTGACAAGGCAATGCTATGTCAGGCAACAATCACTACTCTGTGGACATGCTCGGAATAAAGAGAGACAGTTGAAAATTCTGCTGGTCTCCTCTGAATAGCTTTTAGGAATGTGCTAGATCACTCTCATTCCAGGAGGGGAAGAGATGTGGCTGAATGTCCTCTGTGAGATCTTGTGACTGTGGGGACTTATTTTTTACTACTTTTTATTTTCCGGTTCTTTGGTTGCTAATTAATGATCTTCTGAGTGGCATCACACACATTGCAGAATGGCTGATTATGACAGTCCATACACAGCTTCATCACTGGGTTTTGGAGAATTTGATATCCATATGTGGACCTATCAAGCTTTGGAAACAAATTCTAATATTGCCATCATTGAAAGAATCCTTCCTGACCATTCAATGAAAATCAGCTCAAAGCTGACCAAAAATGTAGCCAGAGTTTTGGCTACTTTAGGAGTTCCCTTCTTTTTCATTTCTCCACTCTTATCCCTCCCAACAACCAAAACTAGGTAGGAGAGAAAGAAGGTTAAAGGGGAAAGGGGGTATCGATGTCTTTAGACTACTTCCCGCTGATTGGGGGTTTCTAGTTCCTTGGGGACAATGTTGAACTTTACCACCAGGATATCACCAGCCAGCAACCAGCAGCAGAAACCAGCAGCACCAACTGCAGCAGCAGCAGCAGCAGCAGCAGCAGCAGCAGCAGCAGCAAGAACAATGGGGGCAGTAGCAGCAACAAGGGCAGCAGGTTCCACTGCCCCTTCTCAGGGGTTTGTCATTTGTACTCTATTTCAAGAGTCTCCAGAATTCCAAATATCATACACTTCCCAAAACTATCTGCAGATGTCAAAACCACACCCCTGTTAGAGTATGAGGCAAACCATAATCTGCTGATGAGAACAATCTAAAGGAGCTCCATATCCCACACCTGGGATTTAGACAAAAATAATATTCCTATAACATTTCTGTGTTTAAAGATGTTTAAACCAAAATCCTCCTTACATTTCCCTCTTTCTGTTGTAAGCCATTAATTGTGCTGTTTAGTAAGAAATTGTAAACAGCGACATTTTTAATGAACCAACCAAATACTTTTCAAATCAGTGGCCAAGGTTTTCGGGACATATTACCTGCTCAATTCTAACCTTTATCAATTTTGATGGCATCCATAACTTTTCATTTTCAAAAGAAACAAATCCATGTCTCCTCCAATGCAAAACTGTAGGGCTTCCATTCTGATGTTAACACAACCTTATAGTATATAGGCTGATTTGATCTTTTTTTTTTCTATTATCCAGCATCTCTTGGCTGCTGTTGATTCTTTCTCATTAGCATTTGAGAAATTCAGAGTTAACAAGGCTGTATTTAGTCTATCTCTGAGGGTTTTTGATTCTCCCTTTTTGTTTTATTAGGATCTCTTTTGAAATGTGATTATATCTTTCTATGACAGCCTACCCTGTTGGTATACGTGGTATAGCGCAATGTGTGTTATGTTATACTATGCAAGGAATTGCTTCATTCTACTGGAGACATATGCAGGGCCATTGTCTGTCTTGATTTGTACAGGTATCCCCATAATATCCATTACTTCCAGTAAATGTGTAATTATAGAACCAGTCTTTTAAGAACTTAAAGCAAAGCAGCTGCCCATTTATGGATAAGGCCACTGGTATTTCAGCAGTGGCCCCTGCTTATAAATTTGGAAACTCAATTCTTAGGATTTCTTGTGTTTGGACAATTGACACAGCCTGGGATTGTTTTTGATGACATATATCAATCAATACCTTCCCCAGGAGCATCTACATTCTACCCCTAATTTCATCTTGGGCTATGTCTGAGATTATAGGAATATTAATTTGAGTATTCCACTGTTGTAAAAGATCATCTCCCCATAAATTTATTCCCTGTTTGACCTTCCAGTCCCACAGTTTTAACTTACCAGATATTTTATTTTTTCTGAGATAATTTTCCAGTTCTTAGAAATTGTGGATGAACCTTTTGAAGTGGCCACTCTGGATTCCAACATTTTTTTTTTTTTTTTTGAGGGGGAAATGATAGTCACATCAGCTTCTGTAAACCAAACCTTCTATTTCAACACAATTTACTTGCAATTTTAATTTTGGCCTCTGATCATTAACCACTGTTTGCCAGAACACATACTTCCAAAGCCCCCTGTTCTTTCTCCCGGAGCAGCTTTGCCTTTAATGTAGGGGAACAACAGCAACTTAGCAATCCTACCATCTGCATTAATTTCTCTCTCTCTCTCTCTCTCTCTCTCTCTCTCTCTCTCTCTCTCTCTCTCTCTCTCTCTCTCTCCCCCTTCCTCTCCCCTCTCTCTCTCTCCCTGTCTCTCTCCCTCTCCCTCTTCCTCTCCCTCTGCCTTTCTCCCTCTCTCCCTCTCCCTCGCCCTCTGCCTTTCTCCCCCCCTCTCTCTCCCTCTCCCTTCCCTCTGCCTTTCTCCCTCTCTCCCTCTCCCCATCTCTCCTTCTCCCTCTGCCTCTCTCTCTCTCTCTCCCTCTCCCCATCTCTCCCCCATAAGACATAATTTTAATTTCTACTTAGAAATTCCCATCTATAATGCCAGGATGTACAGTGAATTCTTGGAAAGTCAATCTACTTCTTCCCACGATCACCCCTACTGTCCCTGAGGGCAAAGGACCATGAACTTCAGTGATTGCTTTATAACATTGAATTTTGGGGGATAGGGTAAGAGGTTTGTTTAATCTGTGGGCAGCACTGTCTATGGAAGTATGCATGAGACTAGCAATACTTAGTTGCAGTTTTGTCACCTGCTTCTTATTTTCTGGCTGACAAGACAGAAACTGCTCCTTTTTTTTTTTTTTTTTTGCTTCAGGGCTTTGAGCTGCCAGGTTTTACATTTCATTTCCTAATGGTCATAAGTTGCCATGGATATATCTCTTAGACCCACACTCATTGGTTCAATGATATTCCTTGCCACAGTGCCTGTGCATCCTGGGAAACCTAGATATTCTTTCTGTTTGATATTTGAAAACCCATTGCCCCTGGAAACAGATTGTTCACTGCTGCAGCAGGAAAGTACCGTATTTCTCACAGCAAACCCCGTAGACATTTTGAAATCTGAGACTGTTAGTGTGGCTTAGTCACAGTTTCTCTACAAGTGATCAAATATTCTGCTTTTGAAGCACTGGGCATCGCTTCTCGGCCTTTTGGCTAAGATCAAGTGTTGAAGCCCTGAACATTTTGATATTGGAGACCCTTAGCAATAGCTTGTCCTATGATATTAACATGATAATTGTGAGAACCAGCATCAGTTGTTCCCTTTGCATGCATTGATCAGCCCTGTCTGTGCCTTTAACAATCTACTAACTCTTTTCCATTGGGTATTAGGGTTGTCAAAGGCCAGGGGGCTCTATCAGCACCTGCCTTGAGTAATAGTGTTCATAAGCTTTGTTCACAGCTGAAACTAATCTTTGCAAAAAGTCAGAGAAGGCTTCACCAGAGCCTTATATAATCTTCGTAAATGAGTCAGAACTTTACCTGGACTCCTCAACTTTATCCCAAGCTCTAAAAGGCATGAAACAACATTGCTATGTAAGGGTGTCATCAAATTGAAGCAACTCTTCATCCAGCAGTATTAATTCCCCTTGCTCTATTTCTCTGTTCAATATTTGTAGTCTCCTCCCTCCTCCATGTTTACCACTATAACTACTGACTGGCCGTTAGCACAGCTATTATCAGCCCCTTCCAGTCTTGGAGAATCATTTCCTTTTGGATAGTCCAGTTACTTAAAATTTGTTTTACATAAGATGAATATATCCAGCTGGAAATCATAGCCTCTTTAAATGCCTCAGATTTATAATTTCTGTAGGATGCCACCCTATTTTGTTATAATCCTGATCTGCACCATTAGCAGGCATGTGCTGTGTGTACAATTATTGGGAAAACTGATGGTGATGTTGTAACCCAGCCATCTCACCTCTCTCTGGTGGTGCATTTGATTCAAGGTCAATTAACCATTTTTTTTCTTGAAAAGGACTGTCAGTTTTCCTTTAACCTGTTATCCTGCATAGCCTTGGCCTACCCCTCTTCCCCAGCCATAAACCTGGCTTTCCACCCTGATCAGGGGTAAAAACTGAAGACACCAAGCAGAGTTGCGATCTGCCTTCAAGCACAGTTTATTCCAACTTTCCTCCTTGGGGAAACTCCCAATCTCAGATATTGGGTGTGAACCTTTTATTTATCCCTTTTCCAGTGCTACTTGCTTCCCAAGCACTTGCATCTTTACCTGCATTTTTTTCCAGTTACACAGACAATTCTGAAACCCTCTCAGAAATGAATTAGTCTTTTGGTTTCCCCATTCATTCTTTGTTGTTGTTGTTGTTGTTCTCAGGCCCCTTCATTTCCACTCACAATTTTCTCAGTTGTTCAGCCATGCTCCTACCCTTTTTGAGATGTAATACAGGAAGAAGAAGGAGGAGGAGGGGGAGGAGGAGGAGAAGGAGAAAAGAAGAATAGGAAGAGGAAGAATAGGAAGAGGGAGAAGAAGAAGAAGAAGAAGAAGAAGAAGAAGAAGAAGAAGAAGAAGAAGAAGAAGAAGAAGAA
>JADRCD010195898.1:0-28439 GCA_019843815.1 Montemys delectorum | reverse complement strand
AAGAAGAAGAAGAAGAAGAAGAAGAAGAAGAAGAAGAAGAAGAAGAAATCCTTCACCCCAGATAAAACTCAAGCCTACCACACCCCAGAGAAAAGGAGAAAAGCTGGGGATGACTCAGCAGCAGTAGCCACAATGCTAACGTCCTGAAACAGAACATCGATTCCTTCTTTCCCCTGGTGTATTGTCTATGGCATTACAAATCAGATTTCCCATTCTGCTGAACACTACATCTTGGCATCACTTATAGCCAGACTTTTGGGTACTATATGGATTCCCCTTTTCTACCACCCTTCCCTACCCTTATCCCTTCCAACCCCACAACACTCGGTAGAAGAGAAAGATTAGAGGAGAAAGGGACATCTGTCTATTTAGACTACATCCTGGTGATTAAAAGCATCAGGTTCCTGAGGGCAATGTTGATCTTCATCATAAAGATATCTTCAATCAGCCACCAGCCACCAGCCACCAGTCACCAGCCACCAGCCACCAGCCACCAGCCACCAGCCAGCCACCAGCCAGCCACCAGAAGCTGGCAACCAGCAGCAGGAGGGCAGTAGCAAGGTAGCAGCAGCCACTGTCCCTCTCAGGATCCTAACATTTATCCACCCTCTTATGAGTCCCCAGAATTCCAAATGTCACACATTCACAAAAATTATCTGCCACTGTCAAAACCACACCCCTGCTAGAGCATGAGGCAAATCATAGTCTGCTGTTGTGGATGATCTGAAGTGGCCCCATATCCCATATCTGGGATTAAGACAAAAGCATATTCCTATAACATTTCTGTGCCTGGAAAGACTTGAGCTAAGGCCTGAAACTATGAGATTGCTAGAAGAAAACGCGGGAGGCTTCAGGACACCGGATAGGCAAGATTTCTTGGAAAAGACCCCAAAACACACAAGAAGCAAAATAGATAAAGGGTTACAGTTAAATAAAAAGCTTCTGCAAAGCAAAGAATAGAGTACAGACACAAACTACAAATTAAAGAAAAATAGTTTGCACACTGTGAGTCTGACAAGAAGTGGACATTGCAGAAATAACAGAACTCTCAGAACTCAAGAGCAAGAATTGAATAATAAGATTGGACAAAATATACAGTAGATCTATAAGAGACAAAAAGACATGCACATAGTAACAAATACATGAAAAATGTTCAAAATAATCAGTCATCAGAGAAATACAAATTAAAACTACCACAAGATCCACCTGAGTCTAGTAAATATGATTACTAAAGGAACTGAAGAAAGCAAGTGCTTGCAAAGATGCGGATAGATGTGAGTTATTACACATTGCTGCTAGAAATGCAAATCAGTATAAGTGCCAGATTTTACCCTTAATTGACTAATAAAAATTATAATCTTTAACTATGATTTAGTTGATCTACATTTAAGGTTAGAAATATTTTATTAGTATGTATTAATTGTAGGAAACAAAGCAGTTTAATAGTTCTGGTAGTACCTTGAGATTTTATCCCATCATTTGTAAAAGGTACATTTTTTTTCTTTATAATGAATTATAAAAACAGGAAGAAATTATTAAAACTTCCTTCAAAATTGCCTTTCCTTTAAACATAAAATTTTGATAATGATTCTGTATTATAAATTGTGAAAACATTTTTTTTGTTTTCTGTATTCCTATTTTATAATCATCTCAAACATAAAAGCTTTTGAAGCATAATTACATAGTAATAAAAAATGTGTTTTGTAAAATAAAACCCACATTTCCATAAAACACAGTGGAAGACAAGACTTCTGAAAGGTGTCCTCGGACATTATATCCCATGGCCCTCCCATTAACCCTCACCATCCAGGCCTTTACCTACCACTCAGACCTCTTGTACAGCCAGACATTGTGATTTACTTGGTCTGCCTTAGAGTTGGAAACTTTTGTTTGGGGTATGGGTTTGTCTATTACAGTAGCCAAGGGAGCTTGAGCAATCTTAATCTTGCACTTCAGAACATGTGGGGGGTTTTGCAGCATATTGTAATTTTCAAAGAGAACCACTGTCCAAGGCAACATCCTGCCTGTTCTCTCTAGCTGCAGCAAGATTCATTGCTTAGCCTTCTATGTTGATGCATCTAGAGTATGCAGAAATGGATCGCATTGGATTATAGTTTGTAAAGCATTATCCTTCAAGCATAGTGACTTGAAATCTGGTTGCATATC
Source organism: Montemys delectorum (assembly GCA_019843815.1). Taxonomy (NCBI): domain Eukaryota; kingdom Metazoa; phylum Chordata; class Mammalia; order Rodentia; family Muridae; genus Montemys; species Montemys delectorum. The sequence goes on along the minus strand of JADRCD010195898.1, from coordinate 26,273 downwards.
GGGATCCTTCTTAATGTGATGCATGTTGCTTTACATTGGTGGATTGTGGTGACATAAACAATGATTTTTTTTTTTTTAATCCTGGATTCATGCTATGGTTGTCTAGAGAGTTGTCTGTAATTTTTTCTCAAACCATATTTTTAATGATGGTTCTTAAATGCTTTAACCTCCCTTGTGGCCCACCACCCAACAGAGATAATGGAAAAGAAAGAATGGGTGCGAGAGTGGACCTGTTTAGAAAGACTCTTTGGAGCAACTCCCATCTGTGTGGTCTGGAAATCAGCAGTTCAGTTCACAGGTCAGCAGCAGCAGCTCGATCCATTTGCAAACATTTCACGGACACACCAGCGGTCCAGTTTGGTAGAGTTGGGTTAGCAACAGCAGTGATAGGACCTAGTAGAGACAGCGAGTCTCAGCCTCAGCTTATATCAGCAGGAGGGACTCTGAGGGGCACCAAGAGAAGATCTCAGCTGTGCCTGTCTCAGGGAAAAGAAGATCAGAGAAGATGAGAGACTGAGAGTCGTTGCACAGCTAGCTGTACCAGCAAGCCAAGCTCTGTCTCCATCACTCCGTACTGCTCCACCTGGGAATCCTCCCCATATTCACTCATCAAACCCAGACACTATTGTGGATGCCAGCAAGTGCTGGATGACAGTAGCCTGGTATAGCTGTCTCCTGAGAGGCTCTGCCAGTGCTTGACTAATGCAGAAGTGGAGGCTCACAGCCATCCATTGGACTGAGGGTCCCCACTGAAGGAGTTAGAGAAAGGTCCCAAGAAGCTGAAGGGTTTGCAGCCCCTTCAGACAAACAATAATACGAACTAACTAGTACCCTCAGAGCTCCCAGGGACTAAACCACCAACCAAAGAGTACACATGGTGGGACTAATGGCTCCAGCAGCATATGTATAGCAGTGGCCTAGTCTGTCATCAATGGGAGGAGAGGCCCTTGGCCCTATGAAGGTTCTATGCCCCAGTGTAGGGGAATGCCAGGGCCAGGAAGCAGGAGAGGGTGGATTGGTGAGCAGGGGAATGGGGGAGGGAATAGATGTTTTTTTTTCTTTTTCTTTCCTTTTTTTCTTTTTTTTCAGAGGGGGAACTGGGAGAGGAGATATTATTTGAAATGTAAATAAAGAAAATATCTAATTAAAAAAAATCTGATTTATACCTTCCAAACATCACATGTCCTCCACATGCCTTGCCTCAGCAAGTGCATCCAGTCAGTCCACAGACGCGGTAAGAAATTGTAGTACGCCACCAGATGTTTATTGGTGTGTTTCTCTATGAAGTCCCCACAAATGCAGCTCAACTATGAAATGTAAGGCGGACCAATACATGCGGACCAATACATGTCGTTAGCAAAGAGCCTTTCATCATGTGCCCTTTCACATGCTTGCTTCTTTGTCTGCTTCAGTGAAACGTTCTTCTTTAGCCTTTCCCATCTGCGTCCACTTTAACATTCCTTCACATGTTTGCCCCAGCAAAACCACATCCAACAGACTTTCCAAAGAACCCTCACATTTTCACTTCAGTTGTCAAAAGAAAAAGACATGAAGAAACCCCTCAGCCACTGTGCACTTCATCTAAGTCTAGTGCATGGGAATCTCCAGAAATGGAAGTTACCTACAGTCTTTAAAATGTCATATTCTTTAAAGAGTTGTTAGAATTGGGAACAATTGGTTTATAGGGAAGGAATATCATTTGATTTCCAGTTACATTGGCTCCTCAGTGTCTGGTGTCTTTCTCCACCCATAACTCAAACCCTGTAACCCTTTACCTGTATGTGCCACCTTCTCAATACAAACTGCTTTGTCATTCAGTGAGGGAATATCTTGGTTGCAAAGTCTCACTTGTTGTTCCAGATTTCAGTGTATGCCTTCTTCTCTGCTTCTTCCTTCATATTATGAAGTGTGTGTGAGTGTGTGTGTGTGTGTGTGTGTGTGTGTGTGTGTATGTGTTCTTTCTGTATGGGCAACACCTGCCTACAGAAGGGTTTTGGGAAATGCATGCTACCACGGCTAATTTTGCTTTTGCTGAGGAGGTTACAGGATTCTCTCTGTGGAGAGGAAGAAGACATGGACTAAGCCAAGCTCTTATTCTCCATTTTCTGCTTTCCATCTGGGACAACTTCAGAGTGAAGGTGAAAGGTCAGCCTCATCAATGGATCCCTAGAGGTACAGTTTCTATTTTTATTGTTTTCTTCCACTCGTCCACCGTATGTGAGTAGGTGTTAGATAGGACAAAATGTTTCTCACTCTGATTAATATTCTCCTGGGTTTGGGGAACAGCAAGACACGAAAGAGTTTATAACAAAGATAGAACTGTTTTCTCGTCTTTCTTTGGTGTAATCTCAATATTCTCAATGCTTTTCTACTTGAAGAACAAATCGTGACTGTAGCCCAAGGTTCATCTTAGCCATTTTCTTAATGCTCAGCTGTCTACCTAGTCATGACTTACTTTTTGAAAGCATTGTGTGTCAAGGGCTATGTGGTCTCAAGACCTTGAAGATTCTGTGTGCTAGCTCAGTGTGTACAATTTTCAGAGCTAAAGTTTCCCCCACTATATCTGAGACTCATTTTCACTTATTAATAGAACATGTTAGATTAACAGTGCAGGCTGAATGTATTTTGAAAAATGATTTTTACCTATTAAGAACAAAACATAAAACCTTGAAATCTCTGTAAATCCTTCGGATTGCAAGGTAAACAAATTCATATTCATACAAGCATAGACATAAATACAATGCAAATACACACATGATGTGTGTGGCTAGTGTATATGCGGGACAAGTAACATGCCCATTTCAATGCTAGATATTTAAACTCTCCTTAAAGATACTAACACCTTGCTAATTCATGATGATAGTAATCTAATTCTGCTCTAAAACCAAGTGTAACCAGTAAATAATTTCCTGTACTAATATTGGAGCCTCAAGTTAGAAACTGGATAATTACTGTGTAATTATGTGGCTTTGGGTTGTGATGCACATTGATCGTGGTTGGAGGAGCATTTGATTCATTTGGTATATTTATAAATTATTCACCTGTTCTGCCGCAGTTCTTGAATTTGCATTCATATATTTTAATACTATCTCATTGTATGAGCATTTGCCCTTGGCTGAAAAATAATAGAGTCTAATGAAAACAAAACTAAGTCATTGGCCTTTGCTTTATGGGGTTTCTGAGATGTGAATCTTATTTTAAAATCACTCCTTCTGATGTTTAGATCTCTTGGTTACTTATTCATTTTCTTTGGATTTTAGAGACTGTTTATTTCATAGCTGCTGTTTTGAGGCCATGGCTTAGGTACATAGAGTTCTGTGAAAAAGGAATATGCACAGAGATATATTAAAATATATGCAAAGCAAATGGCATCCAGCTTGGGTCTCGGTCACCTGCACAGAGTGCACTGGCAATCCTGTGTGCTCATTACTCTCTCTATCTTTAGTGAACCATTATTCCTCTATGGCTTGCTGCCCTAGTGAAAATGTCAGCCAAGTGGTGTTCCATCCTCAACTAGAATATAAAGAGGTAGCCCCACTGATACGTTTTTAACATATCTTTTGAGAATCTGGATTGTGAGTGTGACAGCAGAAGGTTGAAAGGCAAGCTGATTCATTCCAAGGCAATGCTATACAGGATTCATCATGAGGCAGTACTGTACAGGATCTCCCAACTGCATTTTCCTTCCCCAAAGGCTATAGTTTCAGTCATTTCTGAAGTTGTGGTTCTAATTTGTGCTTTAGAGTCTGTTTTAAATAGTTTTAAACTTATTAACTTTAGAGAGAGATGAGACCTTAGTTTGATATGATTTTCACAATATGGGTTACCAAGATATTGAACTTGAGGCAAACATAGATTCATTTTTTTTTTTTAAAAAATATCAAACATACCCAAGAGAGCTTTAGGATCACATTTTATTTTATAGAGAAAGAAATAAAAGGCCAAAAAGGTTTGCTGACTTGTCCAAGGTCATAGTGATATTCAATGACTGAACAGGAGATAAGCCAGTGTTGTCAACTCAGATCCATAGATTATAAAGATTTAAGAAGACTGGAAGAACTTTGTCCATTGACCCAATTTAGAGACAAGTCATTAGCATCTTAATCTATGACTGACACAAGACAACTTCCAATGAGCAGAATTACTAGAGGAGTGGAGACTACATATTTGTGTGTTTTATAGACACAAATGGATTTGAATTATGGGCCATGCTATTCAGGTTAGCCTTGACAGTGCTCTCTCCCAAGCTGAGACCACATTATAGTATCTTAGATCTAATGAGACTGACCCCATTGCCAGGGATGGATACTTAAAAACTAGATTTGCCCAATCAAAGTACTACATCTTCTTGGCCACAGTAAGTGGGGTTGATCAGAGGAAGAAAGGTCTATTATGAATTTCAAAGTATTATTATTGAAATTTTACTAGGACCACTTGGGAAAGAAATTCTCCTCCCATTGTTTCATAAATCAGTGTCCCATGAGAAGAGATATTAGAAGACTGAAGGGAGTAATATTAGAGAGAGTCTTTGTATTAGGAGTAATAAGAAATCGTTCAGTGTCTTGGAGAGTTTATAAGGGAGGAGGAGGATCTGTCACATTCTGGCTGCCACAAATAGCCAGACTAAGAGTCATGTAGAAAGGCAACCTTTGTTATAGTTGGCTACTAGCTCAAAGTGACCTTGTAGTGAGGGAATCAGATCAACAGATGGTTTGGCCTCATTTTTCTTTCCTTCTCCTTCTCCTCTGGCCTGTTTTTGGTCAAATATAGCCAAGAGCTAGAAGACACAGATGTATCCTTATGTAGACTGTTAAAGACAGCCCCCCCAGGGTTCAGAACAGGATGAATAGGCTATGGAATGGGCAAAAGGACACAGCATGATTACCAGCTAAACTTGAGATGCTAGTTTATTAGAATCCATTTCTGTGGCCACCTTACCTTTGTGTAGGGAATCTATGGCTGACAAAATAACTTCCACAGAGTAGAATTATTAGATGGGATGTACAGATACCCATAACATTTAGTGAGTAATAAGATTTTCCTGATCAAAAGATCCTGAACTGGGCCTTGTCCATGGACCAACACACATCTTTCATGTTTAAGGTAGTTGAAGTTGAGATTAAGTCACTTGCAATTGGTATACAACCACTAGATGGATTAAAAAAGGCATGGGGATCATACCAGCCACCATGCAAAGGCATTGTTCAAGTATTCAGGCATTATGGGGTTAAGTTCCTTGACTGCCAGCCTCACTGAGATAGTCTAAGAGATGAGGAACTTGGATTCACTAGCAAGCAGTGAAAGCACAAAGTCTTTACTAAGGATTAAAATACTCAGAACCACCAAAAATAACCAGGTAATTGAAATGACACAATGTTAAGATATTTCTACAAGGGTAGTGGCACCACATATTTATGTGTCACAATCCCCAGTGTAGGAAACTGTTCTCTTTTCAAATTTTTATTTCTTGATATATCTATTATAGGATTTGCATACAGTTTATATACTATGCATATTAAATTATTTACACTTATTTTATATATACAGATGACTCACCATTAGTAGCAGAAATCATCATAGAGAGGCTTCTAAAATAATCTTAGCCATAAGAAAGACTGCTAGACTCTGACTATTCATCTGGAATGTTTTTTTCATGATTCTCAGAAATATAGATGCTTTTTCTGCTTTTCCATTCAAATTAACACCAGAAGGTTCCCTTGAGTCATAAAACTTATCTGTTAGTTATTGAGCTTTAATTTTTAAAGAAAATTTATAATGGCTTTTTCTTGCTATTTTTTTCTAATTTATTCACTGTTTTCCTTGGAATTTCGAATTTGGAAAGAGTAGGAGTTTTATCAAGTGCCAAAAAGAAATGCAGGTATTGAAACTGTTGTAAATACATTATATACGTCATGCCCATGAGTTGGTTTTTAATTTTCTCACAGTACCTAGTCCTTGTTATAATGAAAATTGAATCTTGTGTTATTTTTATATACACATGTTTCTAATCAAGGAAGGTCTATTTCCAGCCATGTTTTCTCAGTTTCTTCATCATGCTGTCTTCTGAAGTATTAGGAAGAAAGTCTTGGTTTTATTGGTAAAGGATAATCAGAAGAACTGGTGTAATGCTCTATGCATATGTACCACCCTTCTTTCCAGAATCATACTTTTTCACTACTCCTTAGTTTTATTTCATGAGCCCTTAGGAGATGGTGGAGTATGTGGTGTACTTCAGATGCCTTTAAGATTGGAGTTTGAGTCTAGTGTTATAAAAACTTTACTGGTAGCTATGAGATAAGAATTTCTTTGGGTGCAATAATATGTTAGATAAGAATTTCTTTGCATCTAGCTATAGAAAATCCTGCTTGCTCTTGTGGTGCTGGGGATGAAATCTATGGTTTTGAACATGCTAGCTTTCTCCTTGAATTATACTCTGAATGGTGAGAATGGTGAGTTTAAAGCCTCATCGTTTTCTTTCCCAACTTTCTATCACTTTTAGAAGAAAGCCAACTTTTCACATTTGCTAGAATGTTCTATGGCAGCCACTGGTTGGTCACCAGAGATTCTTTCCCATAGGCACTTATTTTGGGGTATTAAAAACAGACTTCAAAAAGCTATTTTAGAACCTCATATTGTGGGCAAGCATTAATCTTTTTTTATTAGCATGGGCAATTAATTAATTCTTTTGCTCTGTCATATAAGAGATTTATGATGCAAGGCTGGGGGAAAATGCCTAGGGTGTGCAGCATAAGAAGGCCCTAGCACAGCTTGAGTAATGTTTGCTTATGAGTGCTTCTTATGATTTTTCTTAGCCCCCATATTGTAGAGAATAAATTTCAGATTTCCATTTTAAAGTCTTGTTTCCTTTAAAACACCCCAGTTATCTATGATTGTATAACCAACCACCAGAAGAGATTTGCCAAGCCACTATTCACTTATTCGTGGCTCTGTAGTTTAACACTTTACATTGAGCCCATTCATAGAGTGGTTGGACTAACTCAGACACTTTCCATTAAAATACAAGGTTTTGTAGGTAGTTTCCAGTATGGATTCCCTCATGTGTCGGTTTAGGATTTGTCTGAATGACTAAAACTATTGAGATAGACTGATATCAGTCTCCATGTTCTTTGCTTCTTAGGCTTTGTCTTTTAATTTTCATAAAGTGGGCATGTTTTAAGTGAATTAATAATAAGATGGCAAGGATCTATGATTACAATGATGAAAATAGAACATGACAAAGGAAAAAAAACACACATACAAACAGCAACAACAAAACAAACAAAAGAAATCGACCAAGATGTTCAGAGCAAATTAGAAGCCCCTCAGGATGGAAGAGAGCTAGAGAATGAGTTCTTTGTCTTCTTGGTAGGAGCCTCAATGAACACATAGTCATTCTTCTCCCACTAGCTTTGCTGGCCACACCTATTTACGCCTTTTGTCACATTTCACTACAGCACAGACTTGATGTCCATCAGTTCATTGTTTGACCCCACACTAGATAGAAATGAAGATTCCATCTGGTAGCTTCTTGGTGATATCTCCTTTCCCAGTTTACGCTCTGAAAAAAGAAAACCATAAAAAAATACAAAACAAAACAAAACAAAACAAAAAAAAACCCTGTTCCCTCCCCCCTCCCCCTTCTCATCATCCCACCCTCTCCTGCTTCCTGGCCCTGGCATTCCCCTACACTGGGGCATAGAACCTTCACAGGGCCAAGGGCCTCTCCTCCCATTGATGACCGATTAGGCCATCCTCTGCCATACATATGCTGCTGGAGCCATTATTCCCACCATGTGTACTCAATGGTTGCTGGTTTAGTAACTGGGAACTCTGAGGGTACTAGTTAAATTCATATTGTTGTTCATCCTTGTCTTAGTCAGGGTTTCTATTCCTGCACAAAACATCATGACCAAGAAGCAAGTTGGGGAGGAAAGGGTTTATTTAGCTTACTTCCACATTGCTGTTTATCACCAAAGGAAGTCAGGACTGGAACTCAAGCAGGTCAGGAAGCAGGAGCTGATGCAGAGGCCATGGAGGGATGTTCCTTACTGGCTTGCTTCCCCTGGCTTGCTCAGCCTGCTCTCTTATAGAACCCAAGACTTCCAGCCCATGGATGGCACCACCCACAAGGGGCCCTACCCCCTTGATCACTAATTGAGAAAATGCCCCACAGCTGGATCTCATGGAGACACTTCCCCAACTGAAGCCCCCTTCTCTCTGATAACACCAGCCTGTGTCAAGTTGACACACAAAAGTAGCCAGTACAGTCCTAAAGGGCTGCAAACCCTTCAGCTTCTTGGGTCCTTTCTCTAGCTCCTTCATTGGGGACCCTGTACTCAGTCCAATGGATGGCTGTGAGCCTCTACTTCTGTATTAGTTGGGTACTGTCAGAGTTTCTCAGGAGACAGCTATATCAGATTGCTGTCAGCTAGCACTTGCTGGCATCCACAATAGTGTCTGGATGTGATGATTGAATATGGGAAAGATTTCCAGGTGGAGCAGTCTCTGGATTGTCCTTCCTTCAGTCTCTGCTCCATAGTTTGCCTCTGCAACTCCTTCCATGGGTATTTTGTTCCCCCTTTTAAGAAGGAACAAAGTATCCACACTTTTGTCTTCCTTCTTTTTGAGTTTTTTGTGGTTTGTGGCTTGTACTTTGTGAATTCCGATCTTTTGGGCTAAAATCCGCTTATCAGAGAATGCATACCATGTGTGTTCTTTTGGGATTGAGTTACCTCACTCAGGTTGACATTCTCCAGATCCATCTATTTCCCTAAGAATTTCATAAATTCATTGTTTTTAATAGCTGAGTAGTACTCCATTGTGTAGATGTACCACATTTTCTGTATCCAATCCTCTGTTGAGGGACATCTGGGTTGTTTCCAGTTTCTGGCTATTATGAATAAGGCTTCTATGAACATAGTGGAGCATGTGTCCTTATTACATGTTGGAGCATCTTCTGGGTATATGCCCAGGAGTAGTATAGCTGTATCCTCTGCTAGTATTGTATCCACTTTCCAGAGGAACCCACAAACTGATTTCCAGAGTGGTTGTACCAGCTTGCAATCCTACCAGCAATGAAGGAGTGTTCCCCTTTCTCCACAACCTCACCAGCATCTGCTGTCACCTGAGTTTTTATCCTAGCCATTCTGATTCATGTGAGGTGGAATCTCAGGGTTGTTTTGATTTGCATTTCCCTGATGACTAAAGATGTTGGACATTTCTTTTTCTTTTTCTATTTTTTAAAGTTTTATTTATTACATGTAAGTACACTGTAGCTGTCTTCAGACACTCCAGGAGAGGGTTCAGATCTCATTACAGATGGTTGTGAGCCACTATGTGGTTGCTGGGATTTGAACTCAGAATCTTCAGAAGAGCAGTCAGTGCTCTTAACCACTAAACCATCTCACCATTTCTTTAGGCGCTTCTCTGCCATTCTGTATTTGTCAGTTGAGAATTCTTTGTTTAGCTCTGTACCCCATTTTTTAATAGGGTTATTTGGTTCTCTGGAGTCTAACTTCTTGAATTCTTTGTATGTATTGGATATTAGCCCTCTATCAGATATAGGATTGGTAAAGATACTTTCCCAATTTGTTGGTTGCTGTTTTGTCCTATTGACAATGTCCTTTGCCTTACAGAAGCTTTGTAATTTTATGAGGTCCCATTTGTCAATTTTCTTAACTCTGTTCTTTTTTTTTTTTTTTTTTTTTTTTTTTGATAGAACTCATTGAGTTTTTCACTTTTGGATCAAATGGTTCATGTAAGCTGCTAAATACAATATCAACTTCCTTACCATTTATAGAATGCATGGGGCTTGGAAAGCTCATTTAAATAGCATTCTTTCCTTTTAGTCCACATGGACAGTGTTCTTTTCAGTACTAGTTTTGTAACAATTTTAATGGATTTCCTATTTGTTGTACTGGGGTTCCCCACATACCTAAGTCTCATAAGAGTGAATAGTTTTAAGAAAAACTATTCTGTCTTATACAGAAAGTCAGAATGCTATTGGAAATGGCCCTAAAAATTTTAAAACGTTTGATAATTGAGAAAATATACCATTTATTTGATTTTTTACATGTATTGGCCATATGTGGATTGAACCATCCTTGAGTGTTCTAAATAAAGACTACTTGATTGTGGTGGATGATATTTTTGATATATGCCTGAGTTCAGTTTAAAAATATATTACTGAGTATTTATCAGAGACACTGATATGTAGTATTCTGTTTTTGCTGTATCTTTACCTCCTTTTAGTGTTAGAGTAATTAATACTGGCTTCACAGAGAAGTTTTTAAATACTCTTTCTATTTTTGTTTTTTGGAATAATTTAAAAATTATTGCTTGCAAATCTTCAAATACTTGATAGAATTTTTCCGTGTATCCTTCTGAGCCTGGGTTTTATCTTATTTGTTGTAGGTCTCTTTAAATTTTTTATCTCTTCTTGGTTCAACTTTGGTGGTTTGGATGAGTGTAGACTTTTGTCCATTTAAAAATATTTTCTAGTTCCACCTATTTGCCTGCAAAATTCATGATGTCCTCATTCTTAATAGCTGAATATTATTCCATTGTGTAAATGAACCACATTTTCTTTATCCATTCTTCTGTCCTGGTACATCTGGGTTGTTACCAGCTCCTGACTATCACAAATAAGGCCACTATGAACATAGTGGTGAAAAATATGAAAAATATAAAAATAAGTTTTTTATGACCCCTAGCAGACTGAGCAAAACTAAGAATGTAGGTCAGCCAGTTCAGAGCTCTGGTTCCCAAGACTTGAGTGAGGGTCTCCCCAGCTCTGGGAGGTCTTTCATTTGGGGGCTCATCTGCGGGATTTACGACCACCCTTGACTCTCTGAAGACCCCTTGGAGGTGAGTTCTTACTTGTGGTCTGTCTGCCTGTCTGTATGTTTTCCGTTTTTCTGAAAACTGCTTGCTTGTTTTGCAGTCTGTGAACCTGTGATTGGTCTCGACCCAGGAGGGAATAGGGAAGCTTATTTCTAGAGTTACTTGCAGTCAGCACCTCCCCACCCTCCATGAGGAAGAAAGGGAGCTGGTCGGCAGACGTGCCAGGACCACTGACTGATACTCTGGGAGACGTGCCAGTGGAAATTATGGGGTCTCGGGGACGCCCATCGGAGCTGCTCCAGCTGTGGCGAGACAGCCACTGGGCAAAGTTGCCTCTTCATCTGCAGACGATACTGTCCAAAAAGGACACATAGGTCTAGGACAAGCTTATATTTGCCGAGACAGAATAGGCAAGTCCTTAATGTTCCTGTTTTCAGACATTCATGGGCCAGAAGGCTAAAGATTGATGCTCCAACGTTTTAAAGTAAGGACTGTCCAGATGTCCAGCAGTCTCTATTAACTGGCAATATTTTTAGAAGCTGTATTAGGCTTTCCATATATTCTCTATTATTCAGTCATTCCTGGATTTCTGGTGGAGTTGAAAGACAATGAAAGTTAGAAGATATGTAGAATAAGTCGTTAAAAAAACTAGTGCAGGTAGCTGAAAAAGTGTTTTTATAAATAGAGGAAAAAAAAAAGGAAAGTTGCAGAAGGACTGTAAAAGGGTATAGTGAAAAAATAAAACATTTAAAAGAAAGTCTTTGAAGATGAAGGTTAGTTCGAGAGTCAAAAAGAATAAGAGGCTAGAGAGTGTAAGAAAAATAAGACAGGAAAGAAGAAAGCTAAGAAGCTTGAGAGCTAGTAAGGTAGTGCCTGACAATAAAAAAGAGTTAAGAGTTCCCCTGAGAGTTATATTGGGAGACTGCAAGGGCAGCTACAGGAACATCTGCTATGACATTGCAGCATAAGGCTTATGGAGAGTTAAGAGTTGCCATTGATTTAAATATAAAAGAATGTTGCCTTTATGTAAACCATTTAAGAGTTATTACAGACTCCATGAGAGAGACTAGATCAAAGACAGGGACAGAGAAGCACAACAAAACTGGTTTGAAAGTTAGTTTAGCAAATCCCTGTAGATGACTACTCTGATATCCTCCCTTGTTGGGCCCCTTATAATCTTGCTTTTGCTGTTGACCATAGGCCCATGCGTACTTAGTAGACAAGTTGCCTTTGTTAGAGAAAAAATAAGTGCTGTTCAGCTATTAATGTTACGCCAACAATATTCTACCTTACAAGGCCAGAAAGATTTAAAATTTAATGATATTGATATTTAGTTCTAGGATTAGAACTATGTACTAGAAGAAGTGGGGAATGAAAAATATGAAAAATATAAAAATAAGTTTTTTATGACCCCTAGCAGACTGAGCAGAACTAAGAATGTAGGTCAGCCAGTTCAGAGCTCTGGTTCCAGGAACTTGGCTTAACTCAGAGCCTCAGGGCTCTGGTTCCTGAGACCAGCCCCTCCTGGCCGAACTACAATGAGGGCTAATGAGGGTGGAACTAGGAATGAAGGTCAACTGGTTCACGAGGCTCTCCACCCTGCTGATGGGTAGAAGAAGATTACATTCCTACAATAATTATGTTCCCCTCCCTAACTGACTGAATACCTTGGGTTGGAATTCCCCCTCACTCCCCCTAGTTTGTGGTTTTTCCCTTTAAATACCCCTTGTTCCTTGTGCTTGGGGTCGAACTCCTCTGGCCTGCTAGGCTACATGGTCCACCCCAGATCTGGCCTGAATAAACCTCATGTGATTGCAGCAAGATCGGTCTCTCATGGGTTATTGGGTGGTCGTGTCGTCCCGAGACTTGAGTAAAGGTCTCCCCAGCTCTGGGAGGTCTTTCAGTGGAACACATGTCCCCGAGGCATGATGGTGTATCTTTTGGGTATATGCCCAAGAGTGGTACTGCTTGATCTTCAGGTAGATCTATTTCCAATTTTCTGAGGAACCTCCATATTGATTTCCAGAGTGATTGCACCAGTTTGCAATCCCACCAGCAATGTAAGATTGTTCCTCTTTCTCCACATCCTCACCAACATGTGCTGTTACCTGAGGTTGTGTCTTAGCCATCTGATGGGTGTAAGGTAGAATCTCAGGGTCGTTTTGATTTGAATTTACCTGATCTCTAAGAACTTTGAACATTTGAGATTCCTCTGTTGTGAATTTTTGGTTTAGTTCTATACCTTATTTTTTGATTGGGTTGTTTGGTTTCTTGGTGGTTAGCTTCTTGTGTTCTTTATGTATTTTGAATATTAGCCCTCCTGAGTGAGGGCTAATATTAAGACCCAAAAGCACATGCATGATATTTACTCATTAATAAGTAGATATTAGCCAAAAATGTACAGAATACCCAGGATAAAATCCATAGAACTCAAGAAGGTTAACAAGCAAAAGAGTTCAAGTGAGGAAACCTCAGTTCCATTTGGGAGGGAAAAGAAAACAATCACAGGAGGCGGAGGGAGGGACCTGGATGGGAAAGAGGACAGGGAGGGGAAGAGGGGAACATGATCAGGTATTGGATGTGTGGAACAGGACTGAAACCCTCAGGGCCAGCAGAAAGAATGGAAACGGGAAACCTCAGGAGGTAGGAGGTGGGGGAACCATCGAGAATGTACCAGAGACCTGGGAGGTGAGAGACTCTCAGGATTCAAAGGGAGAGACCTTAGATGAAATTCTCTACAATGGGAAAGGGAATTTTTAGAGCCTACCTCTAGTAGAAAGACAGGGCAGCAATTTTTCTCTCTGGTACTTTCTAAGGCAGGATCTGACTTTCGTAAAGAATGTTACCCATCCAGACTAATTGCACCTGGCATTGTTAGGGAAATAAGGAAGGGAATAGGGCCTTGAAGCTTACAAAATGGGAGACTTATCCTAGGGCAAGGTCAAGTAGAATCCTCATTCTCAGTCAAGTACAGCAGCTGAACCACTCCTAGGAATTAGCAAAAGACAAGTCTCTACTAGCCCAGAAGATTAGCATAGTGGGCTTTTTACCTAGGATGGGCGGGACCTTGAGCTGACAGAGTGTGTGTGACACTATGTGGCAGTCAGCATTGGGTATTCGAGATTCGAGGTTCTACCCTCCTGGCTGGCCCACCCGCATCCCCCCACCCCCGGACTCTGGCCGGGCCCATGTGGCCCAAACATGCTTGGAGCCTGGGGGTGCTGCATCAGTCCAAAGGAGATGGCTGCTGTTTTAGACCCTGTGCATTTTAGATGGCCTCAGATGTACCTCAACTGCTGAGCTGCCAGATTTATCATTTCTCTTTTGCAATGACTGTAAAAGCCTCATGTTATTTTTAAGAAATACATTCAGATAACACACTTCTTTGTGTCGACTCTATTTATCACCCACTGAATCCTTTGCCCATCTCGCCAGAACTCTCATCACCCCACCGAATAAGGGGTCCCTGCAGAAACCTTCACATAAGTCCTAATACCAATACTCCTCAAACTATCTCACATAATAGAAACAGAGGTATTCTACCCAATTCTTTCTATGAAGCCACAATTACTCTGATACCTGAACCAAACAAAGACCTAAGGAACAAAGAAAGAAAACATCAGACCAATTTTCCTTATGAATATCCATGCAAAAATCCTCAATAAAATACATGCAAAGCAAATCCAAGAACACATCAAAACGATCATCCATCATGATCAATTAGGCTTCATCCCAAGGATGCAGGGATGGTTCAATATATGGAAATCCATCAATGTAATTCACTATATAAACAAACTCAAAGAAAACAGCCATATGATCATCTCATTAGATGCTGAGAAAGCATCTGACAAAATCCAACATCCCTTCATGACAAAAGTCTTGAAAAGATCAAGAATTCAAGGCCCATACTTAAACATAGTAAAAGCAATATGTAGTAAACCAGTAGCGGACATCAAACTAAATGGAGAGAAGCTTGAAGCAATCCCACTAAAATCAGGGACTAGACAAGGTTGCCCACTCTCTCCCTACCTATTCAATATTGTACTTGAAGTCCTAGCCAGAGAAATTAGACAACAAAAGGAGACCAGAAGGATACGAATTGGAAAGGGAAAAGTCAAGTTATCACTATTTGCTGATGATATGATAGTATATTTAAGTGACCCCAAAAATTCCACCAGAGAGCTTCTAAAACTGATAAACAACTTCAGCATAGTGGCTGGCTATAAAATTAACTCAAGCAAATCAGTGGCCGCCCTCTACACAAAGGATAAACAGACTGAGAAAGAAATTAGGGGTGGTGGCGCATGCCTTTAATCCCAGCACTTGGGAGGCAGAGGCAGGCAGATTTCTGAGTTTGAGGCCAGCCTGGTTTACAGAGTGAGTACCAGGACAGCCAGGGCTGCACAGAAAAACCAAGTCTCCAACCCCCCCCCCCCAAAAAAAAAAAAAGAAAGAAAGAAAGAAAGAAAAAACAACACCCTTCACAATAGTCAGAAATAATATAAAATACCTTGGTGTGACTCTAACTAAGCAAGTAAAAGATCTGTTTGACAAGAACTTCAAGTCTCTGAAGAAGGAAATCAAGGAAGATCTCAGAAGATGGAAAGGTCTTGCATGCTCATGGATTGGCAGGATTAATATAGTAAAAATGGCCATTTTACCAAAAGCAATCTACAGATTTAATGCAATCCCTGAAAAACCCCCAGAGCTGGGGAGACCCTCACTTAAGTCTTGGGATGACATGGCCACCCAATAACTCATGAGAGACCATTCTTGCTGCAAGCATACGAGGTTTATTCAAGATAGGCCAGATCTGGGGTTGAACACATAGCCCAGCAGGCCAGAGGAGTTCGACCCTGAGCACAAGGAACAAGGGGTATTTAAAGGGAAAAAACCATAAACTAGGGGGAGTGAGGGGGAATTCCAACCCCAATGTATTCGGTCAGTTAGGGAGGGGAACATATTCATTTTAGGAATGGAATCTTTATCTGGTCTGCAGGGTGGAGAGCCTCGTGAACCAGTTGACCTTCATTCCTAGTTCCACCCTCATTGTAGTTCGGCCAGGAGGGGCAGGTCTCAGGAACCAGAGCCCTGAGGCTCTGAGTTAAGCCAAGTTCCTGGAACCCAGAGCTTTGAACCAGCTGACCTGCATTCTTAGTTCTGCTCAGTCTGCTAGGGGTCATAAAAACTTTTTTTTATATCTTTCATACTTTTCAATCCCCATCAAAATTCCAACTCAATTCCTCACAGACTTTGAAAGAGCAATTTGCAAATTCAAAATAACAAAAAAACTATAGCAAAAACTACTCTCAACAATAAAAGAACCTCTGGTAAAATCACCATCCTGGACCTTATGCTCTACTACAGAGCAATTGTGATAAAAACTGCATGGTATTGGTACAATGACAGGCAGGTGGATAAATGGAATCGAATTGAAGACCCAGAAATGAACCCACACACCTATGGTCACTTGAGCTTTGACAAAGGAGCTAAAAGCATCCAGTGGAAAAAAGACAGCATTTTCAACAAATGGTGCTGGCTCAACTGGCGGTTAGCATGTAGAAGAATGCAAATTGATCCATTCCTATCTCCTTGTACAATGCTCAAGTACAAGTGGTTCCAAGACCTCCACATAAAGCCAGATACACTGAAACAAAGAGAAAAGAAAGTGGGGAAGAGCCTCAAGCACATAGGCACAGGGAAAATTTTCCTGAATAGAACACCAATAGCTTATACTCTAAGATCAAGGATTGACAAATGGGACCTCATAAAATTACAAAGCTTCTATAAGGCAAAGGACACTGTCAATAGGACAAAACGGCAGCCAAAGATTGGGAAAAGATCTTTACCAATCCTATATCTGATAGAGGGCTAATATACAATATATACATAGAACTCAAAAGGTTAGACTCCAGAGAACCAAGTAACCCTATTAAAAATGCAGTACAGAGCTAAACAAAGAATTCTCAACTGACAAATACAGAATGGCTGAGAAGCACTCAAAGAAATGTTCAACATCCTTAGTCATCAGGGAAATGCAAATCAAAACAACCCTGAGATTTCACCTTACAGTAGTCAGAAAGGCAAGATCAAAAACTCAGGTGACAGCAGATGCTGGTGAAGTTGTGGAGAAAGGGGAACACTCCTTCATTGCTGGTGGGATTGCATGCTGGTACAACCACTCTGGAAATCAGTTTAGTGGTCCCCTGGAAATTG
The DNA here is from genome assembly GCA_019843815.1 of Montemys delectorum. Lineage (NCBI taxonomy): Eukaryota > Metazoa > Chordata > Mammalia > Rodentia > Muridae > Montemys > Montemys delectorum. The sequence continues at coordinate 9,215 of JADRCD010195898.1, read as the reverse complement.
GACACAATACTAGCAGAGGACCCAGCTATACCACTCCTGGACATATACCCAGAAGATGCTCCAACATGTAATAAGGACACATGCTCCACTATGTTCATGGCAGCCTTATTCATAATAGCCAGAAACTGGAAACAACCCAGATGTCCCTCAACAGAGGATTGGATACAGAAAATGTGGTACATCTACACAATGGAGTACTACTCAGCTATTAAAAACAATGAATTTATGAAATTTTTTAGGGAAATAGATGGATCTGGAGAATATCAACCTGAGTGAGGTAACTCAATCCCAAAAGAACACACATGGTATGCACTCTGTATTATCCCAGAAGATTGGAATTCACAAAGTACAAGCCATAAACCACAGGAAACTCAAAAAGAAGGAAGACCAAAGTGTGGATACTTTGTTCCTTCTTAAAAGGGGGAACAAAATACCCATGGAAGGAGTTGTAGAGACAAACTATGAAGCAGAGACTGAAGGAAGGACAATCCAGAGACTGCTCCACCTGGAAATCTTTCCCATATTCAATCATCACATCCAGACACTATTGTGGATGCCAATAAGTGCTGGATGACAGGAGCCTGATATAGCTGTCTCCTGAGAGGCTCTGACAGTACCCTAATAATACAGAAGTAGAGGGTAAGTAGAGGGTCATAACCATCCATTGGGCTGATCACAGGGTTCCCCAATGAAGGAGCTAGAGAAAGGACCCAAGAAGCTGAAGAGTTTGCAGCCCCTTACGATGAACAACAATATGAACTAACCAGTACCCTCAGAGTTCCCAGGGACTAAACAACCAACCAAAGAGTATACATGGTGAGACTAATGGCTCCAGCAGCATATGTATAGCAGAGGATGGCCTAGTCAGTCATCAATAGGAGGAGAGGCTATTGGTCCTGTGAAGGTTCTATGCCCCAGTGTAGGGGAATGCCAGGGCCAGTAAGCAGGACAGGGTGGGTTGTTGAGCAGGGGGAGGGGGAGGGAACAGGGTTTTTTATTATTCTTATTATTCTTATTATTTTCTTTTGTTTTTCTTTTTTTTTTTTTGGAGGGGAAACTGGACAAGGAGATATCATATGACATGTAAATAAAGAATATATCTAATAAAAAATTAAAAAAAATTAAAATCCTACTTCCAATTTAAAAAAAAAAGGAAAAAATACAGGGCATCATTCAGTATCTATGAGTTTGTGTAATTACTAGAGATTTGTTTACTATTGATTTAGGCTTTATTACATTGTGGTCAAACAGGATATATGCAGTTATTTTAATTTTTCTGAATTTGTGAAGCTTTAGTTTGTGTCTCAATATGTGAGCTAATTTAGAGGAACTAAGGGAGATCTCTGGCTCTCAGGCCCTTGGGGCCAGCTCTCCCAACTGCTGCAGGTGGCAGGGAACAAGGACATCACCCCAACATCCACAATACCTCATGGCAGAAGAATAGCAGAGCCAGCTCCTCCTCACTCTTACCCTTGGGTTGGCTCAACCATGCCACCTTGACCAGACCCAGTACTTCTGTCCTGCCCAGTTGACATGCAGGGCCCACTACTCCCAAGTATTGCAACCAGTGAGGGGCAGGACCAGCTCATCCAATCTCATGACCCAGGGGCCAACTCTCCTGAGAACCTGTATGGGTCTGCCAGAAAGTGTCTGCCCACAAACCTACTGCAGCTCACCGTTAAGTAGAGTTGTGCTACAGAAGAAAAACTAGGTGTGGGCTCAAAGTGAGGGTCACTTGACAAGTAGGCAGACCTAAGTCTGCTTTCTAAAGGGACCTCCAGGGACTAATGGCTCCTGCTCATGTGCTGCTGAGACCATATACAAACTCTTTTTTGTTGAATCTCACTGTGAATCATTCACAAAGTAGGATTCTGGGAAACAAACCTTATAGTTTTTAATGAGTTGACAGTGAAATAAATCAGCACAATCCATTCATGGCTTGTGCCATTCCTAGTTAAATGTAAACACAAATGGGAACTGAGAGGGTCTTCCTCCTGTCAATTACTTCCAACTTCAAGTCTTTCTCTCCTTCTCATTATCTAGACATGAATTTAATGTGGCTCATCTTTCTCACTGGAGGAAAATTAAAACCCCTTATACAGCCCCATTTAAACAGCCCATCAATTTTAGTAGCACTAAATGTGGATTTGTATATATTATGTACTATCTGCTGGTAACCACTGAGTTCTGAGTTCACGAGTAGGAATGTCATAAAGAGCATTGTACTGTATCTTTGTTGAAAAATTAAACCATTGTACATGTGTTCTTTCCTGATCTCCTCTGGGAGAAACTGCACCTGCTTTGTTGGAACAATTTCTCATTCAATCTAAATGGTAAGTCAAGGATTTGATGCTTTTCCCATCATCTTTTTGTAACCAAAGTTTCAGACTGCGCTGAAGAACTTTTTTTCCTCTAGAGTGATTTCAGAGAATAATAGGGCTTGAATAATATAAAAGAGCACAGAGTGTAACAACTAGAATGCTAGAGATGAGGAAATGGCAGACTATGTAGCACACCAATGCCTTCCCACAGGTAATTGTTATTCCATTTACCAATGAGGAAAGGCAGGATATTAAAAATTAAGCAAACCACACAACCAGGTGATGGTGAGTTTGGGCAGGCGCCCAGATGTACTTCCTTTTAGTGTACTTTTAACTAATCGTTTAACTTGAATGGCTGGATCATCATTTCCCCTCCTGACATGTGTGAGGTGTATGTAGTATAATACAAGGGATGTTTTTCCCATGGACCTTAAACTTAGGGCTGCCAAGAGTAGGGATATCAATGTGAAAATGCTCATCCTCCTTGCTAAAGCTCTTCATAGTCACCTCTGAAGAGAAAAACCATATGATGGCTGTTTAGAGCACTTCTGGACACTATTGTTGGTCCTTGGTTCCTCTCTATCATTTTGGAACATGTTTGATGGTGTCTTCATTGTACCTTTCCATCTGTGTAAGGGCACATTTTTCTTAAGTTCTGAGGCAACTTTGATGCTAGTATCAATTCAACAGTTCCTAGAGAAAAATGTTAGGAAATGCATAATTTGAAATAAAGCTTGCCACTTGCGCAGTTCAAGAGTTTTCACCTCTCATTGTTTAGTTATTTGTTATAACTCAGATTATGGATTTCTCCATGAAGAGATGATATTTATCACTTTTGACTTCTCAAGATAAAGAAAGTATCTGACTCCAAAAGTGTGCTGATAGCTACTTGTCAATGTGAATAGACATGAAGAGATAGATGTTCAATTGGAGAATCCAGTTAGTATACGCATAGCCATTTACACTGCTAGGACTGCCTCATTTTATAGAGGAAGACACTGCAACTAGAGTTAAAATGAATGAGTCAGGCACAAGAAGCTCTGTGTTATCAGGAAGGAGAGCCATATTTTTAGATGGATCCTTAGCTCCCCAGAGTAGTTGCATAACAAAAATGTTTACATCTAAACAAGTCTTTGTTGAGATGAAATGCTATCAACTCTGTCACATCAAATTTTAGAACTTCTTTGACTTTTCTGGTATTAGGAAAGGACAGGAGGCAGATGGAAGGGCCTGGGGCAAATTACTGCCTTCACTCAGTTCATCCTCTGCCTCAGGCTGCTAGGGCTTCCAATCTTTGGACAGGTTCCACAAAATACAGTTTGGAAAACATGGCTACGTTGACTCTCCTTGGTGCCTTTATCAGCTCTATAAATAATGAAACAAATTAACAAAAGGAGAAAAGAAACACATAGGTACACACAAACAGATGCATAGATAGATACACACTTAGATGCACACACAGGCGCACACACAGAGACACACAAAAAGACACACAGACACACACATAGGCGCATACACACAGGCACACACACAATGACTCCCACACAGACACACACAGGCACACATATGGGCATACGTGCTCGCCCACACATACAGGCACACACACAAACACACACGCAGCCTCCGACTCTCTTCTGAGCAGGAAGCTTTACCCACTTGGTAACCCCAGTAGGGATCAGAGGCATCAGTGTCGTTTTCAGGCAGCAGTACAAAGTGACCATTCTTGCCCTTTTGACTGAAGACAGAGCAGTGGGGTGGGTCTCGAAGGACACATCTGCAATGCTGTATCTCACAGGAAGTGGTACAGCTCTTCAGAGATAAGTTTCACTGGGGAACAAAGAAGGATTTTGTTCACCCCTTTAAGAATGGAGCATTGAACCTGGACAGGGCTTCTCAGTTCCTACAGCTAAAAACAAGGCAAAACCAACCCAACCTGCTCCTTTCCCACCCTGAGCACAGGCAGAGTACTTTCCGGATTTCCCTTCTCATCCCTGCATTTTCTTATACAGTTTCTGCTACCTCACCACGTTCCTTAGAATCAAGCTTGGACATTTATGCTTGTGTTTATTTGAGACATTTTCATCCTTTGGGGGGAATTTGCATAACTCAGCCTGTTGAGAATAAGAGACCCTAAATAGCAAGTGCCATTGTTAAGGGTTTGATTGAGTCTAATTTGCTTCTACCAAAGTACCATAGTGGCATAAATACAGACAGGACTTTTTGATGTTGTTGTTGTTTGGGCGCGGGGGTGGGGGGTGGGGAGAGAGGGGGGAGGGGAAAGAATGCTGTGAGTCAAAACAGACTTTGTGTCAATGTTTATCCAGATCTTTAGCTACAGGTTTGATTTTGACCTTGAATCAAAATCTAAGCTCTTTGTACCTCCTAATTTGCAGGAGTATTCCCATTTTCTATATGGCAGATCTAAAGCAGAGTGTTCAAGTGTTCTGCCTGATGGCCCATGACAAGTGAATGCTAAGAACGTCTGGGCAAGGTTCCTTATGTGTTCCAGGGAAGCTAGACTGGGGGTGCAGCAAGCTCATGATTCTCTGCCCTGCATCTCCGCCTCAGCTTCAGAGACACAGGTCGGAGCACATTTGACTTTGTGGAAGCTATACATTTCCTGTGAGATAATGAGGTGTGGTATGGAGGCAGGCAGGATTTATATGGCAGTTAAATGTAGTTTGGTATCCAATGTATGATTGCATTATTCACTGTGGCATAGTAAAGTTCACCTCTGCCCCCTCACTTTTGGCTGGATCAGCAGATGTGGACCTCGATTTAGGAAGCACTGTCAGATATTTCTTTATGGTCTCATTTTCCTACTCACCATTGCCTGCACTGCCCTTGCCTCTGGGAAAAAAGTGACAAAATAAACAGGCCTCTTCAAACCAGCTTTGTTCTTGCTGCTTTTAGGGAGTGCTTTAGGCATGTAGACTGGCCCTGGGGGAGAATGATCCTCCTTGTACAATGCCTGTGGGAATAGGTTTCCTAAGCAGATTTTGAGGCAAAGTCTTAGGTCTCAGGTAAGAAACTGAAAACCTGTGATGTCATTAATGTAGCCAGCAATAACAGCAGAAGGTTAACATATATGATATTCTTATAAAAGGTGTTCATCGGCCTAATAAGGCAATAAGAAACATGAACAAGGAGACAGAGGGTGAGAATGTGGTATATCTTAGTTTTCTATTAAATACAGGACAGTTACACACACTTAGATGCCCAATTATAATTCAACTTTTCCAAGCTTCTTAGGTGTACGTTTGCTTTGATGTTCACAAGCAGAGTATTGAAATGTAGACATTGGGCATCATTTATCTCACAAAGCTAGGAGAAAGAAACTGGCCTTGAAATGTGGCACTAGACCCAGGCCCTGTGTCTCAACAGCATTCTGCTTCTAAGCTCCACTGAGCCTCGTACTGACGAAGGGGTCAGGATGACAGACTTTGGGCATGTTAAGAGGTACCTGAATGAAGGAAAAGAGAGTTATATAACATCACGCGACTAAGCTGCAGATGAAGTGGGAGGTGAAGTTGCTCTACTGGTTAAGAAGAACTTTTTTCCCTAGATCTAGACTTCTCAAAGCGTGTTCTACTGGTCACTGTCCACTTATCATTGGTACTACGTTTTAAACAAGAAAAGACCTCAATCCTAACCAAAACCAAATGTTATAACTAAGCATCTTATTTCTATTGATGTTTTGTAGTGAGACATTTTTGGGTAAAGGAAGCAATCAATGAATGGATTTGTATTATGGTATATTCTTAGTGTAGTTTTAAGAAATAAGGACAAACATTTGGCATATTTGGTACTTTGCAAAGCCCTCTAGAACTGTTCCTTTCTGTACACATGTCTTGCATCTGACTTACAGATCTCCCTTGGATTCTGCCTTCTCTCTGTTGGACAGACTCATTCTGAGAGGAGTTTGAATCACCTATGAATTGAGTCAGGAAGGAGATGTTTATTGTGTACATGTGTAAATATAACTTGAGATTCTGAAATGAGCAATTTTAAGAGAACCAGGCATGTGCTCTATCCTTGGGGAGTCTTTACACAGTTTCTCATGCAAACTCCTTTCCTGAATGAACTGGACAGTTAACTGTTTTCCTCCGTTATCTTCCATTATTTCTATAGCAAAAAGGAATACAAGATATACAAGAAAGCTGTTCCTTCCACAAATCAATTCTGAGCAGATCAAAGTTGAGTTTCCAGTGGTAAAAACGTTCTCTATCCTTAAAAAGAATAAAGCTCCATGGGACATTTGTGGTTAAGACAGATGCTTGAATGATAACATGAAAGACTCATGCATCTCATTTCCAGGGCGTGCAAGGATAGGAGTGCAAAGAGTTCCATGGCAGATAGCATGGTCTAAGTTCATAGGGTTAAGAAACTTTGTTTATGAGATGGCTTTATGGGAGAAAAGCAGCAGGCTAAGTCTTTAACAGAGATTAACAAAACACATTTGTATCCTGTGGAATTGTTTAACCACAGTTTACAAATCCACTACCCTTCTCTCTCATTTATCTAGCAATTTATAACTTTGTTTCAAGGTCTAGTCCAAAGTTGATCTTCCCTGTGAACTCTTCTTCTTTTCCAGGGATAACATCAAGTCTTGCTGCCTTTGAGTTCCTAGATTACAACTCTATCATCTGGCATGATGGTTTGTATTGATTGTCAACTGGACAGGATCTAGAATCATCTAGGAGATTATCTAGGAGGCCTTCTAGATTAGCTTAGACCCACCTGTCTTAGTTAGGGTTCTTCTAGAGTCACAGAACTTAGTCTCTATGCAGTAAAGGGATTTATTGATGACTTACAGTTTGTAGTCCAACTCCCAACAATCAACTCTCAACAACAGTCGCGGCAGCAGCTGTGAATGGAAGTCCAAGGATCCAGCAATTGCTCAGTCCCACAAGGCAAGCAGGCGAAGCAGAGAGAGCCTTCCTTCTTTCAATGTCCTTATATACGTCTCCAGCAAAAAGTGTGGCCCAGGTTAAAGGTGTGTGCCACCACACCTTTAACCCTGGGTGACCTTGAACTCATAGAGCTTTCTATGTTAATCCTGTGGGATTCGTAGCCACTATTCCTCCAGGTCTCTATGCCAAGATTCAGAACAGAAACTTGTATCTCTCAGCCTCCAGATTAGGGCCACAGGTGAGCCTTCTAATTCTGGATTGTAGTTCATTTCAGACGTAGTCAAGTTGACAACCAGAAATAGCCACTACACCACCCTAACTCGAGGTGGCACCATTCCATAGGCTGGCGTCTTGAACTACACAAGGAGGAGAATACTAGCTCCATCCCTTGCTTTTGAAATGGTAATGTAGTGTGAGCAACTGCCGCAAGCTTCTGTTGCCTGTACCTTACCCACCATTTTGAATGAAACCCCTTGAAGTGTAAACCAGAAAACCCACCTAATCTTCCTTAAACTGCATTCTTTGTTGTTGTTGTTGTTGTTATTGGTTCAATATTTTATTTTGATTTTGTCAAGAGCAAAATCCTCTAGGATACTAGGTAAATTTTACACTGAACTACATTTTACATACCAGTATGTGATCTGCATGAACAGGGACAATAGTCTGCTCCTCTAACCTTAACACAGTACTCAGTCAAGGTGGCTGTGCTCAGCTGCTTGGCAGGTCAAAAATAAAGTGGGATGTTGAATGAATTAGGTTTATATCTTAGACATGAAGTTTTTTTTTAACTGTGAGTGACTTGGTCATTTAACCTTTTTATGCTATTGTTTCTTTATCTATAAACCAGGGATAATAAAATTGTTCCTATATATAATGTGGCACAGTAGACATAAAACACCAAACACATGGTTTGACAGTATTTTGTGAGACCAGAAAAGCATGGAGAAGGAATGAGGCGGAGTACACATGAACATATAACACGACCAGAGTCCGCTTTTGTCAGTGCCTTGTTTTCTCTGCATCTGTAGTCACTGCTCCTGTTTTACCAACCCCAAACCAGGTGTTTATGAATTCTTTTATAGACTTAAAGCTATATGATGTAGGAACTTGGTATTCAGAGTGGTGGCAAATTATTTTTTCCTTTTTTTAATTGCTTTTTTATTAGATATTTTCTTTATTTACATTTCAAATGATATCTCTTTTCCCAGTTTCCCCTCTGTGGTGGAAAAAACCTATTCCCTCCCCCCTCCCCTTCTCACTAACCCACCCTCTTATTATTTTAAATGTAGCATTCCAGAGTCATCCACCAGGTTATAAGTTATCCCTATGAACTCATTTTACTCATCAAGCTGGGCTTGGGTTTGTCAATTCTGGACTGACTGTACCTAGATCAGCTACTGTTCTGTGGTTGTGATAAAATACCATTGTCCAAAAGCAACTTAAGGAGCAAAGAATTTACTTCTTGTGATGGTTCCAGAGGGCTAGAGTCCATAATAGTGGTGAAGACGTATAGTATGTCAGTGGGAACAAGGAACTGGATGATCAAGTTTTTAGCCATACAGGAAGCATAGAAAACAATCAGAAAATTAGGCAGGAGTATAAACCTTCAAAACTGCCCCCAATGATGAACTTTTTCCAACAGACTGAGCCTCAGTAAGGTATGCTGGAGTTTTGGCTGGCTTGAGCTTATGTAGGTTTTCTGAGTAACCTTAGTTACTGGGGTTCTCCAGCAATATACATGCTGTATATGTGCTGGGGAACCTGGACCCTTGGAGGCTCTCAAAGACTGGATGACCAACCAAAGAACATACACAGGGTGGACCTAGGACCCTGAACATATGTAGCATGCATATTGCTGGGGATCCTCTGCTGTAGCATACAGTTACTGGGAATACATGGAGGATTCTACCCTCTCAGAGAAGAAGGGAAGGGGATAAGGGGAGGAACTGTGTGTGTGTGTGTGTGTGTGTGTGTGTGTGTG
>JADRCD010195897.1:0-68337 GCA_019843815.1 Montemys delectorum | reverse complement strand
AAAGAAAGAAAGAAAGAAAGATCTTTCCCAATACTAAAACAAACAAAAAACAAAAAACAAAAAAAAAAGTAAAAAAATAAACATGTATTAAAAAAATGGTCATCCACTATGATCAAGTAGGCTTCAAGTAGACCAGAGACTCAAAGATGATTCAGTATATATAAATTAATAAACATAATTCACCATTTAAACAAATTGACAGACAACGAAAACATAATCATCTCATTAACTGCAAAAAAGCCTTTGAAAAAGTCCAACACCCCTTCATGATGAAAGCATGATTATAAAAATTAGGGATACAAGAGACGTGCCTCAATTGACAGGGGTAGCTTTGAACTTATTGGCACAGGAGAAATCTTTTTGAACAAAACATTACCTGCACAGCTCTTAAAGGAAGTAAAAGATTAGTGTCCCATACTTGAATCTGGTTTTCTTTTCTTTTTCTTCCAATTTCTAGCCAGTAAATTACCATCCTTTGAGCACGTGGTATTACTCCTTGCAAAGATTTTTTTGCCTGTTTTTTCCACATGAAACAGGTGAATAGGAATAGATTTTTTTTTCAAAAATGGATGAATGAAAACGCTTAATTTATAGCTACAGCAGCAGAAACACTACAAGACAAGAGTAAAGAGATTCACCTCGACTTTTGATTTACTTGCTTTTTGATTTTTGATTTACTTGATTTTTGATTCATGTGGCTTTTCAATTATAAATCTATTTTTTTCCATATCAAAATTCCAAAGCACTAATGAATGTAAAGGTGAAAAAAGGTGACATGCTGTATTTATTGTTTACCTGCCTTTTAGGTTCCATATGAAGCAATGGATCTGTGAGAACACTTTACCTGCAAAGGACTATCTTCCTCTCCACTTGTCTAGCTAGAAGATGATGTTATATTGCCTTCAAATATTAGTTTTCAATTATGTTTTTCATTATGGAATTCATTTATTAATAGAAGAGTCTGAAGATTTTTAAAACCTAAGAATCAATTTGATAACTACTATACAAGAGATTGCATGACAAGATAGTTCCCTGTGGTTATTTTAAACATGTTTTTATTTTAATTCTTATATATTTTCTGAGTTTCCCAGAAACATCCAAATTTGCAACAGCAATTTGAAATAATGAGTTTATACATCTTTGACCTCTATTTAATAAATGAATATTTCTGTCATAAAAATACAATTTCATCAGACAATGTATTATAAAAGTCTGAAAATTATAATGAGCAAAGGGAGGAAAACAGTCCTTTCTGTAAAGTTCTGATAAGAATTTGTTTCTGTAAGAGATTTTTCTCATTTTGTAATTGGAAAAGTTTAATCCTAACATATTAAAAGTTAAATATAATTACAAACTTTTTTCCATAGTTATTTGAGAAAACTAAGCAATTCAACATTAATTCTGTGTATCATTAGTGCTTTATAAATAAGTTGTTCTTTGAAACATATAAAATCTAAGTGTCTTTATGACATAAAATTTTAGACTAACGTTTTCAAAAAAATATCTTCTAATGGAATGTTAAAAACTATAGTAATATTTGTACTTTAAAAAACATTGACAATATAAGTTCACAAAGAACTCATCAACATTACAGTATTTTTATGTTAATATATCATAATATATCAAATAGTACTTTCTATTATAAAAAACACATATAAATATATGCTTTATTCTTCTTCTCTATTTTAAATATGATGCATTTTTAACTCAGATATCCTGGGGTCAAGCACCAGCAGTGTCTTCTTTCTGTTCTTGGGTCCCCTTGAGGCAGTGAAGGGGGAAGAACATCAGTGGAGGGTATGCCTTTGTCTTATGAGATATTTAGGGTGGCTGTATAATAATAAAATGATTACTTTTCTAAGTCTATGTTACTATATGCTACTGTAGCTGACCTGAGCCAGAAAAATGTCATCTCTGTCATTTAACTCCTCATCCTAAAACAGCAGGACATTAAGTAATGTAGTTTATGTTCTATCTCTGCAGGAATTATGAAGCTCTAAATTCAGCCTCCTAGTTGAAGTCCCAGGAAGAAAAAGGCACATTTTGAAACATGATTTTAGCATTTATTTCTAAATTGTAAAATGTTTCTATGAAAGCTCTCTAAGAAAAAAGAGAAAATCAAAATGATCCAAAAAGCAGAATAAGGAGTGCTAAGAAGAGGAGGATTAGGAGAATAATAATGCTAAGAAAAGAGGGGACCAAGAGTGAATGTATGAGCGAGAGAGAGAGAGAGAGAGAGAGAGAGAGAGAGAGAGAGAGAGAGAGAGAGAGCTCTTTGCACTCAGTACTTATAGATCTTTCAAAGTATATGATTAACTGGTAAAAGATTCACACAAGTTTACACATAAATTCAAATTATAAATCGAATTAGAAGTTTACAACAGAGAAAGTTTAGATGCATATCCATTAGCAGTTATTATTTGACAAAACATTCATCACCTGTCACAGCTCCTCAGGTTCAAGGAGAGTTAAAAAAACATAACTAAGTTATTAGTGAAGTTTTATATAGATAAACCCAGTCAATATTTTTTCTCTTCCCTAGTGCCTATAATAAATCACTGTTCCATTTTTTTGTGATCATTGGGTAATGTTTTTACAACCTCTTGGAATATGCTCTGAATAGTAGAATGTTCATTTTCTGCAAAGCAATTAACTGGTGACACTTGGAGAAGTGGCAGTATTCTCATTGCAGATTTGACTGTCAGAAGGATTTAATAGCAATGTTATTAAAAGAGCTTACTAATTACAATAAATTTAGGAATTCTTATAGGATTATCATTAAGAATTAAAAAGCCATATATATATTCATAGTTCTACAGAAGTCTGCACAAAAGGTTGGGTTAATACCTGGTAATTGTTATATATGTTTAATAATGACAGGAGAAGCATATTAATAGCTGGAATTTTTCCTTAAATGATTTTCTCCTGGCCCTTGCCAATGGGAGCAAATTTGTCATGAATTATTTATAAATCCAAAACAGACTCATCTCACTTAGATCACATGCTAGGTATTATCTTCTCCTATGATGGCTTCTAGCACATATGTGAGTAAAAAAGCCGAAAAGCCATTAGTAAATGCACCTATGTCCTCCACTCAGAAACACTTCATTTTCTTTTTGTATTGAAGTGTTATGGATTTTTTATGTTAACAAAAACTCTTTTGTTTAAAATCACCATCTATATCACTGCAATTCAGAATGAAATTTAAAGGCTAACACAAACGTCCAAATACAGTTTTCTAAATAAATGGCAATCATGTTATGAATGGGAAAGGTGAAGAACATCTTGTTTATGCCTGTCTTAGCAAATTCAAACTATTCCAACATAGTACCATAATGTGTGGGTCTCAGCATAGACATTTATTTTTGTAAAGCTCTGGAAGCTAAGAATCTGAAGTCATACAGTGCTCATGTCTAGTCCTCTTGTGTCCTGTCTCATGAGGACAAACGTCCTATTGGGAAAAGACTTTTTCAATATCTTTTATCCTTAATTAATGGCTGATATACCTTTTGACTAAGTAATGGTTCACTTGAGATTAGAACTTCATAGAGGAATTTAAGAGGCTATATTTCAGTCCAAGCCAGCAGAGCCACCTCTAAACATGTCAAATAAAGGCTGACAGATTGGCTTTGGGATGTGCAAAATGTCAGTTCTAAACTCCTTAATATTTTTCATTACTTTTTGGTCTATAGCTTAAATTTCTATCATTCACTTTATATATGTGTTTAATGATGAAATCACTGTCAAGTATTAAAAAAACTAAACAATGGTTCTGATTATTACTAAAATAAATTACATGTATATTACAAAGTGTTTAGTTTTACTTATAAATAATATTTGATCATGATATAAACATCAACACAATAGCTTTAAAATACTGACTGACCACTTTAAGTTATAAAAATGTTGAGGGATTTCAAATATTTAGAAAAATGCATATAAACTATTATGATTGAACTATTAGTTAATATGTCCTAAGATATTACTAATATTCTTAGAGGCTATGGTAATGCATATATTTGTTTTAATGGCACTATATTAAAACACCTCAGATTCGGTAGTTTACAATGTGTGCAAACTTATTTCTCACCGTTAGTGGCTAAGAGTCTAAAAATAAGGTGCTAGTATGTTCATTGTCTTAATGAAGCACTCTATTGAGAATAGCAACTTCTGTAGCAATATTTAAGTGATCTAAGCACTGTACCTTTCATGAGGAAGGTAAGAATCAAATTTGACACTACAATTCGTGCTTGTAGTTCTCAAACCACATTTAAGAGGGTAAAGCGCTCATTACTAAATAATCTTCCTTGGTTAAACTTTTTTTTTTAACTTTTATTGGATTATGATGAGAAAAGTTACATGATTTCAATTTATCAGAATTTATTAACATTTAAAAACATTTTTTAAGTAAATAGAATTAAATCACATTCTTGTTTCCCTTTTGTACCCCCAATCCTCCCAGAGACCCCCTCTTCAATACCTACAATATCTTTTTTGTCATATTCTTCAAAATTTATAAAATATTATAACAATAAAAATAAGTATTATAAAAGTTTTTTGATATAAAACAACAATCAATTTAACAGTCTTATGTAGATGCTCATCTACAGCAATAGTGAAAATACACTTTTCTCAATATAAATTTTAAATAACTCCAAACATATTAACTGTATACTTCAAAATACATCACTACTGGTATTTTCCTAAATGAATATAAATATGTAAAGTCTTTTTGTTTGTTTTGTATTTAGTAGAGTTTAAAATCTTGGCTCTTACTGTGGTACAAGCCCAAAATAAAAACAATTTTTAGACATTGGATTTCATTGTAATAAAGCTTTACTTCAATGACCCTCATGTAGTTAAGCTGAGAGTTGATAGTTCTGCTGCACCAAAAAATGAATTGTAGGCTCGATTTTTGGATACAGACTTCTTGCTATGGTCAAATCTATTTGACTTGAGTGAGTGACTTTTTTCTCAGGCCACAGAGAACAGGCTACATTCATTCAAGAAATGGTGTGTGTATTAAGATTGTCTATCCATAAAGTCATTCACTAACTGTTTCAATGAACAATGGTTCTGCTTGGAGTGTGGCACTGACATTGGGTGAGGGTAAGAATTTGGTTCATTAGCTGTGATAATTTGGAAAAGCATTCATCTCAAAGAAAGAGTAACTTATAAAGTCCTCTTCTTCAAACTTGATACAAGAGTTACAAACGTCAGGCAAAGCATTCAGTCTCATTCTTTGTTCTTCTCTTACAAGCCCCTTCCCAATTTAATTGTCTGTTTTTCTTTTGGGTATGTAAATACTTTTGAAACATATAAGCTGTTCTGAAAACCATAGTATAGTGTAAAGACATGAAATAAACAATACTACTACTAATAGAGAGGCTGAGATAGGAGAAGCAAGATTTCAAGACCCTTATGTTGTACAGAGCAAGACACTGTCACAAACAAGCTGAAAGTGTATATTGATTCTACAACGTTGGACCTATTTCTCCAATTACAAAATTAGAAAGACCATTGGATGACAATCAACAAATTTCTAATTCCTCATATTATTTGATTTCAATCGATTAGGACATGTTGGTAATATTAATTTTCATAGTAATATATTAAGAAAAAGTAATTGTCACTTCCTGTTGTTTTTGTTGTAAGAGGTGGAATTAGGTTTGTGTGGATTTGTTGAAAGATTACTTTCTTGCTTCTTCTGGGGTGTAGTTTTGCTCCTTATGTTGATGTTTTCCATCTATTATCCTTTGTAGGGCTGGATTTGTGGAAAGATATTGTGTAAATTTTGTTTGGTCATGGGATATCTTGTTTTCTCCATCTATGGTAATTGAGAGTTTTGCTGGGTATAGTAGCCTGGGGTGGCATTTGTGTTCTTGTAGAGTCTGTATGACATCTGCCCAGGATCTTCTAGTTTTCATAGTCTCTGGTGAGAAGTCCTTCCGTAATTCTGATAGGCCTGCCTTTATATGTTACTTGCCTTTTTTCCCTTACTGCTATAATTTTGTAAGAATCATACAAACAGTAGAAAATATTAAGAAGAAAGTTAGATATGCGAAAAAATAATGTTCTTCTAAATAGCAATACTCTTGAGGTGCTAGAGGTGTAGAACAGTGAGGGCCAATCAGCTGCCATACTCTGTAGTACAAACATGTGACAATTGCTAGACTTACCACAATAGCAAAAATGTGTGGGTAGAAATATGCAGATAAACAGAGAACCATGTAGTCTAAGATATACTTGATTTTCTAATGGGCTATCTCTGCAGTGCTCACACCATAAACATCATATAGCACTTGCCTATATTATAAACATATAACTGAGATTCCTCTATGCCATGTGTATATGGCACCCAGCCTTGCATTATTTAGAAATGGACATTTACTTTGCTAACTTAGGTGAACTGTGTTTTATTGTTGTCTATTGTAACAATTTAAAAACTAGTTTAGTGACTTATCTCCAGAATTACTGGATTGGAAGTAAAAGTTATATAGTACATACCTGAGTATACACCGATCCTGGCGATACCACTCCCTCTACAAAACAATGAAGTTCTGAGGCCTGGCGCTTAAGGTGGAGGCTGTGTAATGAAACTATGCATATTTTTTTTATGAATAATAGACAGGAAAAGTCAGAACTTCAGAAGCTAGAGCCTATTCAACAACAAGCATTAAAAGCAGCAAAATCGAAAACAAGAAAAAGCAAAATAAAACCTAGGAATACAATTGGAGAACAGGTATTTCATAGTACCCAAATTTTGACAGAAATTCTGCACAATGCTTGGTAAGGTTTTAAATAGGATACTATTCTGAGCAAAAGTTTAATCTCATTCATTACAAAAGTAATGGAGGTATTAATGTTATCTTTGCTATAGCTGAATGAATTTAGTTAATTTCTGGGTTCCAATATGGTTTTCTATAATTCCAATGCCTATAAGTAATTATAATCTTACTTTTCCATAATAGTAGAAAATGCATATGCACCTATGCAGAAATTCTTCCCAAGGTTAAAAAAAAGTTTGTCCCTGATGACCTCAAGCAAATTTCATTAAGAATTCATAGACAAAAAGGTAGATTTTTATCTTGAATATTTCTTTTAGTAATTGTTCTTAGTTTAGATGATCTGACAGTGTATATTTAAGTATAGTTCACTTCTAATAAGTTTAGTATATGCAGTTGAACCTAACAAAAGTAATGATATTATCATTTAGCCAATAAAGTTAAGGCTTAAGTACTTGTTGACAATATTTTCTCCTCTAAAATTCAAAGGAAACTAAAATGTTTCTTATTTAAATATTAAATCTAAAATTATTTGCTTTACTTTTTACACGTAAACTCATTTTGTTTATTTTGTATGTACGAGAGTTTTACCCAGATGTATGCATGTTTACTTTATGTATGCTAGGTAGTCACAGAATCTAGCTGAGGGTACCATGTCCCTTTGCGCTGTAGTACTAAGTGGTTTTAAGCCATTTTCTCTATCCTGGGACAAAAAACTAAAATCTGCATGAATATCCAGTGCTCTTAACTACTGAACAGTCTCTACAGTTCCACTTATAAATTTTAAATAACTGAAAGAATATGTAAGAAAATATTAAGTCTATTTAATATTTTCCATGATCCTTAATGGTACTATTTTACATTTAAAAATGTAGTTTATTTTCTTCAACTATTAGTCATTTGATACAATTTATAAACTTATTTTATCTATTTTAATAAAAATCATGCCACTTTTAAGCATAATTTATTTAGTCTCAGGGTTATAATTGAAATTCAGTGTTAAACTACAGAAATATGTAGGCAGAGAGATAGACAAACATGCAGGCAGGTGCGTCTAGACACACACACACACACACACACACACACACACACACACACACACACATGTGCAATCAAAGAACTTATTTACCAAAGCTTATATGTACCAGAAAGGTAGTTTGTTCATTTGCTCATTACACATACAAAGTATTATTGCAAAATTCTTGCAGTTCAGCTTTTTTAGTCACTATTATTCAAAGTGATTGAATATATTGACGGGTTTAACCAAAATTTCGGTGTTAATGGATTCTTCTGGAGCCCCAAAGTAGGTCTTCTTGATACTAGATCAGTGTTCTTGCCCTGAAACGTATTCCATTGGTTTTATAATGTTCCAGTATTCTATGTGCCATTATTGATGTAAGGATGCAAAGATCTTTGATTCTGGTTCTTTTGGAAAGTGAATTACTTTGGAAAGAGCATTACTATGGACAAGATGACACAGCAGAAAACTGTTCCCCACAAAACTGACACACTGAGTTCAACACCCAGAACTAACAGTAGAAGAATAGAACCAGATTGTCCCAGACCCCCCCAAATATTACTTCCACAGACCTGCTGTGCCACATATGTGTACAGGTTCTCTCATGGAGAGTAATGATAAATTAAAATAAAAATGAAAGTGATGTGAAACCTACTTACCAAGAATCTTCTTAAAGTATATATATATAATACATATATAAAGTATAACCCTATACACAGACATATGTTAAAGTTTAAGTAGTATTATCCTATATTGATTGGAGGTCTCCTCTAATAGACACTAGGAACAAAATAAATAAATAAATAAATAAATAAATAAATAAACAAATAAATAATAGACAAAAAAGTCGGATTCAACAGTTTGTATTTATACACTTGGTCATACATATATGTGTGTGTTTGTTACAATATTAAAGAAAATAGACAATCAATTGCAAAGAAAAAGGCATGAGAGTGATGAGAGATAAAAATTATAGAATTATATTTCAATTAAAAATATTTTAAAATAAAATATTTATTGGATAAAATAATGGACTATAATGACTTTTACTAGATAAAAGAGTTACTGTGATTTATGAATTCTGAAAGAAATGATGCAGAGAAACTTGATTTCATCATATATATGCATTAATTAAGGACTTTTGCCACATATAGTGTTAAATATTAGTAACATCATCGCCTACAAGAAAAATATCAAAGTTTTTTTAGTTCAAACCCTACATGAGCTACAGAGAAAAACTTTTTTTTCAAAGAAAATCAAACTGAACTATTTCAAACCAAAATAAAATATAATCTGTAAGCAAAATATATAAAAGAATAGAAATTTAACTATATATAAATGTTATTTAATAAATCATTAAATTATAAATACATATACTTACATTATACATTATATATGCTTATATTATATACATTATATTATATACACTTACATTTACTTTGCATTTTTAATTTTCAATGATAAATATATACTTATTGCAATTGTACTTTTTTTTGTGGACAGAGAAATTTCCTTTATAATTAAGTAAGAGCTAAATTGTTCAGACTGATACATACTTTACTCTTGCTTATGTTCATCGATTTTTGTTGCAATGAGAGTTATCAAGTTCCAGTAATTTGAAACCTTGAACAGAGAAAGCAGAGTAAACAATAGCACTTAGAGGTCCCATAGCTAGTGTCAAAATAAAATGCACACAGATGCCAGGTGGCTTTGGTGAAAATCTTTTAGGATGAATGCTCTGGATTGTAATTGTATTAGTCACATTAGCCCATCACCATAGTGGTAACCAATAAGCACTGGAATCATAAAGTTCTATGACAAGAAATATTACTTTCTCTATATAGAAAAATCTGTGATAAGTTAGAGTACTCAATTGTGAATATAGTAACTTAATTTCCCATATTCTGTATTTCTGTTCTGCTGGTGCCTTACAACTTGAAATCTAGAAACTAGAGAGTAAAATTGAAGCTAAACAACATTGAAATGTCTCAGAAAGACGTTTTAATAACTCTTACTTCAACCCAACGCATAAATACTGCAATATAACAGATAGTTAACAGATAATATGATTGTAGAAGAGGCCTAACAATTTGAAATAACATTTTGTTGAGTTACCAGTAAGGCAGGCACTTTAAACTTAACTTATTTTTTTTTTGAGAAAAGAAAATATGAGACAATGTTACACTCCCTAGAAGCACACTAATATGAATGTCTAACATCTAGAGTGATATGATATTCTTCCATACTTACGGACTTGAGTTGCTTGAACTAACAGGAAATTATCAAAAGAATTGTATCGCTAAAGACTAGTCTCAGGTGTAGGGATCTACTGCTTCCCTATCATAGTTTTTCTCTGTGAGGTGAGTTGGCTGGATGCTGATAGGATCAAAACTATAGAAAGAATATAGGAACTGTGAGTGAATATCTGTACATTCTTCTATTCCTTCAAATTTTCATGATAGTCTCAGCAGCATCAAAGATTCATGTTTTATCCTTTGCTCTAATTGATATAATTTCAGGGTTTATAGTAGGGAGGACATTACTTTAAAGTTCTAATGAGGAAAGCTGAATTGAACAATGTCAAGAAGCTGTGTGTTTTGATCCAACTCTTCTTGAGGCTGGAGAACTGAGAGGCAAAAAAAAAAAAAAAAAAAAATTGTAGCTATTTTCTTTTTCTCTTTCTCAGTATACTATTCTCAGATTTATTACCTATGTTTGGCTAGAATTTCTATCTCCTATTTTCTCTTCTATTTGTGTATGTATTAAACATAGGAAAAACAAAGACCTTATTCTTATGTTATATTTAATTTATACTATTTAAATCAGTATCTCAGCAAATGTGTTATTTACATGGAATATTTCCTTCTTTTCAAGCATAAACATTTCTTATGACTTTGAACAATTAAATATAATATCATTAGAAATATCACTTTCATGATTCTAGGGCAGATGTCCTAAAAATATTCTTAGGATACAAAGACTTTAAAGATGACCTAAATTTCTGTATCTGTGTCAGATCCCCTAGCTATTATATTGGTCCTTTAAAATTAGTTTTTATTTTTAGAAAAATATTTGCATACCCAAAGGAATAATAAAAGACAAAGAAAATAATTTAATCAATAATATTTAAAAATGCTTCCAAAAGTTCAATATGGGATACATATGTGTTTGCTGCCCTAAGGGTTTGTTTAGGTACACACATAATATGTGTCAATACCTACCAATTATAAAATGTAGGAAATGACTTAAGTATTTAATGTCATTTCCAACATATAATACTAGTGGACAGAAGTAAACAAAAATGAATTCAATCCCGACTGTACCTTCAAAGCTCATTTATATATAGAAAAGAGACTGGAGATTTATTGATTCTTTAGACTCAGGGTAAAGAAATCATGAGATAGGTTGTCTCTAGAGTAAGTAAAACAGTTTAAGTTTACAGCATAATAAAATAATAGAAATTATCCAGTGTTCAGGGGACAACAAATGGCAGTAATCTCAGCCCCTTACCTCAGAGGTCTGAAATGGTAGAGGAATCTTGGTGTGCAAGCTATAACTGATAATGAAAATGCCCAATCACAAAGGAACACACATGGTATGCACTGTCTGAATAGTGGATATTAGCCCAGAAGATCGGAATACACAAAGTACAATCCACAAACCACAAGACACTCAAGAAGAAGGAAGACCAAAGTGCGGATACTTTGTTCCTTCTTAAAAGGGGGAACAAAATACCCATGGAAGGAATTGCAGAGACTAACTATGGAGGAGAGACTAAAGGAAGGACAATCCAGAGACTGCTCCACCTGGGAATCCTTCCCATATAAAATCATCAAATCTAGACACTATTGGGGATGCCAGCAAAGTGCTGGCTAACAGGAGTCTGATATAGCTGCCTCCTGAGAGGCTCTGACAGTACTGGACTAATACAGAAGTAGAGGCTCACAGGCCTCTGACTTCTACTGACTACAGGGTCCCCAATGAAGGAGCTAGCGAAAGGACCCAAGGAGCTGAAGGGTTTGCAGCCCCTTAGGATGAACAACAATATGAACTAACTAGTACCTTCAGAGCTCTCAGGGACATGGTGGGACTAATGACTCCAACAGCATATGTATAGCAAAGATGACTTGTCAGTCATCAACGGGAGGAGAGGCCCTTGGCCCTGTGAAGGTAGGGGAATTCCAGGGCCAGTAAGCAGAGAGAGTGGGTTGGTGAGCAGGAGAAATTGGGAGGGAACAGGGGTTTTATTGTTTTTGTTTGTTTGTTTGTTTGTTTTCTTTTATCAGAGGGGAAACTTGGAAAGGAGATATATGACATGTAAATAAACAAAATAAAAGATAGTGACAAAATGCTCATTGGAGACATGAGAGAATAAAAATGAACTTCAGAGAACTAACAGTGATTCATGTTCCTCATACCAGTGAGGTAGGAAACTCAATTATTTCTAAAGCTAATTACAAATTGTTAAAGTTATTTTGAAATGTAGCTCTTGAATGGACTCTTCATCAATACAGTTTGTAAAACAAAAATGTAGCATTAAATTATAGAGAAAGGACTGTTCAATTTTTGTTCTATTATAAACTTAACTTGAATCTAGTTAGTCACACATTAAAATCTATCAATTACAAGATTATTTTCATCACACTTTCTTTCAAAAATTTGTGAATTTTCTCCTGAAATATATCAACTATATTCTTTAAAAATAACTTTTCTTCATATAATTGCCAAAAACTTAAGGGGTAATGATTTTTTTTAACTTCCTCCATTTCTGTTGTTATTTCTCCCTTTTCACTTCTGATTTTATTAATTTGGATACTGCCTCTTGGCCTTTTAGTTAATTTGGCTAGGAGTTTATCTATCTTGTTGATTCTTTCAAAGAACCAGCTTTGGGTTTTGCTGATAACTTTGTATTGTTTTCTTTGTTTCTATTTGGTTGATTTTGGCCCTGTCTATTTCTTCCTTCTACTCTTTTTGGGTGAGTTTGCTTCTTTTTGTTCTAGAGCTCTCAGGTGTGCTGTTAAGTGGTTTGCATAAGATCTCTTCAGTTTCTTTACCACGGGAACTGAGTGCTATGAAATTTCCTCTTAGCACTGTTTTCATTGAGTCCCATCAGTTTGTGTATGATGTGTCAACATTTTCATTAAATTCCAGAAAGTCTTTAATTTTTTTCTTTATTTCTTTCTTGATTAAGTTATCATTGAGTAAAGAGTTGTTCAGTTTCCACAAAGAGCAATTCTCAAATTCATCTGGAAAGGCAAACAAACAAACAAAAAACAAGCAACCTCCCCCCCAAAAAAACAAAAACAAAAGCAAAAACCAAAAAACCAAAAAAACAGAATAGAAAAACCAATTCTTAACCATAAAAGTACAGCTGGGGAAATCATCATCCCTGACCTCAAGCTTTACTACAAAGGAATAGTGAATAAAACTGCATGGTATTGGTACAGAGACAGACATGTTTATCGATTGAATAGAATTGGAGACCCAAAAATAAAACCACATATTTATAGTCACTTGATTTTTGACAAAGACGCCTAAAATATACAATGGAAAAAAGAAAGCATCTTCAATAAATGGTGCTGGTCTAACTGTCTGTCAGTATGTAGAAGAATGAAAATAGACCCATACTTGTCACCTTGTACAAAGCTCAAGTTCAAGTGGATCAAAGATCTCAACATAAAACCAGATACACTAAATCTAATAGAAGAGAAAGTAGGAAAGAGCCTTGAACTCATTGGCACAGGGGAAAATTTCCTTAACAGAACTCTAAAGGCTCATGCTCTAAGATCAGGAATTGATAAATGGGACCTCATGAAACTGGAAAGCTTCTGTAAGGCAAAGGAAGTAGTAGATAATACAAGTCAACAACCTACAGATTGGGAAAAAAATTTTCACTATCCTCACATCTGATAGAGGGCTAATATGCAAAATATATAAAAAACTCAAGCAGTTAATCACCAAAAAGCCAAACAACCTCTACTGACTGGTGTTGTGTGTCAACTTCACACAGGCTGGAGTTATCACAGAGAAGGGAGTTTCAATTGGGGAAGTGCCTCTATGAGATCCAGCTGTGGAGCATTTTCTCAACTAGTGATCAAGGGGATAGGGCTCCTTGTGAGTGATGCCATCCCTGGGCTGGAAGTCTTGGGTTCTATAAGAAAGCAGCCAGGGGAAGCAAGCCAGTAAGGAACATCCCTCCATGGCCTCTACATCAACCCTGCTTCCTGCCCTGCTTGAGTTCCAGTCCTGACTTCCTCTGGTGATCAACAGCAATGTTGAAGTAAGCTAAATAAACCCTTTCCTCCCCAACTTGCTTCTTGGTCACGATGTTTGTGCAGGAATAGAAACCCTGACTAAGACACAACCTAATCGAAAAATGGGGTTTAGAACTAAACCGAGAATTCACAACTGAAGAATCTCGAATGGCCAAGAAGCACCTAAAAAAATGTTTAAAGTCCTTAGTGATCAGAGACATGAAAATCAAAATGACCCTGAGATTCTAACTTACAACAAACAGAACGGCTGAGATCAAAACCTCAGGTGACAACACATGTAGGAGAGGATGTGGAGAAAGAGGAACACTCCTCCATTGCTGGTAGGATTGCAAACTGGTAAAAACCACTCTGAAAATCAATCTGGAGGTTACTGAGAAAATTGGAAATAGATCAACCTAAAGACCCAGCTATACCACTCTTGGAAATATGCCCAAAAGATGCCTCACAATGCCATAGGGGCATGGGTTCCACTATGTTCATAGAGGCCTTATTTGTGATAGTCAATAACTAGTAACAAACTAGATCTCCCACAACAGAAGAACAGATACAGAAAATTAGGTTGGTTTACACAATGGCATACTACTCAGTTATTAAGAACAAGAACATTCTGAGTTTTGCAGGCAAATGGATGGAACTAGAATAGATCATCCTGAGTGAGGCAACTAAGACCTAAAAGGACATGCATGGTATGTACTCACCAATAAGTGGTTATTAACCAAAAAAATGTACACAATACCCAAAATATAGTCCATAGAACTCAAAAGATCAACAAGCTGAAGTGCCCAAGAGAGGAAGCCTCAGTCCCACTTGGGAGAGAGAAGAAGCAATCACAAGTGGGGATGTAAGGAGGGACCTGGAAGGGAAAGTGGACGGGGTGTGGGGCAGTGGGGGGAGAGGGGAACCTGATCTGGTATTGAGTAAGGAAAAAAGGACCAAAGACCTGATCCAGCAGGAAGAATGGAACCAGGCAACCTCAGGAAATAGGAGATTGGGGGCACGCCCTAGAATGTACCAGAGATCTGGGAGTTGAAAGACTCCCAGGACTCAAAGGGAGGCACCTTAGATGAAATGCCTGAAAGTAGAGAGAGGGAACTTATAGAGCCCACTTCCAGCAGCAAGACAGGATATCAAGTGTGAGAGGTTGCCATCCCATAGTCATATCTCTGACCCATAATTGTTCCTGTCTGAAGCATTACATTGATGGAAATGGAGAAGAGCCTGAGGAAAAGGAGGTCCAATGACAGGCCCAAAGTGGGACAGCTCAAGGGGAGGTTCCAAGGCCTGACACTATTACTAAGGCTATGGAGTGCTCACAAAATGTACCTATCATGACTGCCCTCCAAAAGACTCAATAAGCAGCTGAAAGAGTCAGATGCAGATATTTATACCCAACCAATGGACAGAAGCAGCTGTCCTCTGTTGTTGAATTAGGGAAGGCTGAACGAAACTGAGGAGAAGGGTGATCCTGTAGGAGGACCAGCAATCTCAATTAATCTGGGCCCTGGAGATCTTTCAAACGCTGGACCACCAATCAGACAGCATACACCAGCTGATATGAGGCCACCAACACACATACAGTAGAGGACTTAAGGGCCTGTGTTCATTCAGGCATGATGCACCTAACCCTCAAGGGACTGGAGGCTCCAGGGAGTTTAGAGGTCAGGTGGGGTGGAGGGTAGGGGTATCCACTTGGAGATGGGGTGGGCTGGGGAGGAAGTGTGGGATGTGGAGCAGTTGAAGCGTGGATGGGGGGCATGGAATAGAATATGCAGTGTAAAAAATAAATTAAAAATAAAATTAAAAAAATAGTAAAAAAAAGAGGTTATGGAACTAGATGGTTCAAAAGAAGAGTAATTTATATATTAGACACACAGAATGATGTGTCAGAAATTCTAATCATCAATACTTTCAGCTCATGTTTATCATTTTCACTTGAATTTCTTCTCCCAGGTAGAAGTACTTTTTTTTCTGACTAGGAAATAATGACTTAAAGCAAATTGCCAATTATTTTTCAAAAAAAATTAGTAGGACTGAGAAAGATTATTACTGAGCAAATCAGGTGGTAAAGTCATAAAACATTTTCTTTGCAGTGAAAAAATATCATGTATTTGTTTGAATTATTGTTGGTCTAAACAGACTGAAATAGATATTTAGCAAATTCAAAGAAGCTTTTCTATAATTAAGAAAAAAATGAAGGTAAAGCAGAAATGACCATGGTCAAAATTATTAAATGGCTTTTGAAGAACATAATTCTACTCATCATATACTTAGACAAGTATTCTCTTGGGCACAACACCTTTGTAATCTAAGTAGCATTTATTACATTAGTAAATTTATATAAGTTAAATGCATAAAACCTGTTGTGAGTCAACAACTATCTAAAAAATGTCTCTTTATATATAAAAGAGTAGTTAATGCATAATAATTTGAATATGTTGTTTTAAAAATTACCATAAATACAATTAAGATATTCCCCAAACAGGATATCAAGACAGAGATTATAACATCAGGCTATTAAAATCAATCTTATGTATCTTTGATACAAAAGAAAACTTTGGGATTGAGGAGATTGCTGAGTTGTAAATATAAAACAAACAAACAAAATGTAATCCAACGAAAGAAACAACAACAAAAAATGAGTCACAAGCAAGAGGATGTCTATTTACATAGCCAGAATCCTGGTGTAGATGGAGCCTGCTATTCTTCAGAAACCAGAGACAGTAGATGACAGGAGAAAATTTACTGCTAGGAGTAGCCATATCAGTGAGCTGTGTTTTGAAATGAGAGACATTTCTTCGATCAATACAGTAGGAGAGCTCTGGAGGAAGCTCTGAAAATACCTTGCCCAATAGGTGTAAACGTCACCCAAAAAGCCCACATACAAGAAAGTGCACATATACAAACACACATAGCTCAATAAAAGAGAATACAAAGTGAGTTTATAATAAATACAATTTTCTCATCAGTCAATTATAAAAATATCTCTTAAATGCAGGGAAACATTAATTGGCTACATTATATTTTAGTTAGCTATTGAACATCTAAGATCTTAAGTTTTACTGCTGAAGTGTGTGTTAGAGTAGAAAAAGAAAAATCAGTGTTTTACATAAGGTAGTTAAAACACAGTAAGTAATGCATTAGAAAATATATTCACAGAATTTATTAGATTTGATCATGGTGAATTTTTCACTACATAAATGTCAAATACTCAAATTTTTATCAAAGTATGACAAAAAGCAAAGATTAATAATGGTTATACACTATAAAGTTTTTTTGTGAATTTTCTAGAGTTTTATTTCTAAAGTTTACTTATAGAGATGTAACTATGTGTGTTCTTCAGTTAAATAAATCAGTAAAAGAAAATGTTCTATATTCTTATTTATCCTTGTGCTGGGCAAAACACTGCTACCCACATAATAACAATATTGTGCCGAGTCACAATATTGACAAGAGGAAAGTGTTTTCTCAAATATTCTAATGCAAACATTATTCACATTTGAGAAATATACATGTAAAGGGACAAGTAAAAGGATGAGAGGACTGAACAAATAGGAGAGAATGTGCTGAAAATATATGAAGTTGTAAATGTTCATAAATTTGAAAATGGCAAACCTGTCTCCTTGTTCAGCTAAGCTGAACGCTGCTGACAAACTCTCCTGTGAAGCCTTGAGGCTAGAATCAGACACTGCTGTACAGATTGGGGATTTAGAGGGCAAGGGAAATTCTCTAAGTGAAAGCAGCAATTTCTCTCTTCTTGACAGTACTAAGTCAGTCAGCAGGAAAGCCCATGAAGGTAGACAGGCAGCAAATGAAAAGAAAAGGAAAGAAGCCAGATTCTACACAGCTAATTGACAAAGGCTGTTTCTGTTCATTCTGTCTGGGCTTTATAAACACTGACTAAACTGCATACTCCATATTAAGGTTCTTTCCAATTTACTTCTGGTTTTACAAGGAACTAACTTCAATGTCATGTAAGAGGCCATGTGTGTTTTTTCCTCAGGGAAGGAATTATATCTTTAAACCCCATTGTGCAATTAAATATTCACTTGTCTAACAAGTAGTCATAAAACTATTAGTAACAGTATTCTTGACTACCCAAGTTCATGGGGCGTATTTACCCAAATCATGTGAGTGACAAAGCTAAACATTTGAATCTATTTATCATTAAAATTAGAAAACCTGACAGTGTTTGATAATCAACCAAAAGAAAATTTAATGAGAATTCTTCAATAATATGTCAGATACATGTATTTGTTATGAAATTATAAATAGAGTGTTGATTCATACACATTGAATTTGTTTGTGAAAACATATAAAGATCCATATGCATGTTTGTCTACCTTAAGACAAAACTATTTTATCAAAATTTATTAGTATTTGTTTCTAGATACTGTAAAAATCCAGAATCATAAAGTATCATTATGTAAACATTTCAGCAGCACAGAATTTTGATAAAAAAACAAAGAAACAAACGAACCTTTGGGTTACTTCAAAGGTTACTATTAAAACAGGGTTTTTTGCCACAGGTACTGTTGTTACTATCAATTCAGTAAGGAAATAAACTGTTTCTGTTACATGACTTTTAGAGTTAGAATATATATATATATTTGCTTCATAATCGAGTTTCTAGAGTAATCATTTACTTTCTCTTCTAAGGGTTTATCCCGATTAAAATCTGGCCCTCAACTGACGTATACATGCTATTGAAATGCTATACATTGGTCTTTGTGGTAGTTTATGCTTAAATAATTTCTATTTACTTAATGCTTATGTTTTACATTCACAGGTTGGATATATTATATTTTTATAATGCTTTGTGCACTGTTTATGTAAAGTATAATTTGGTAAATAATTTCACTTAATTTATCTGGCGACTGAAAATATTTTAATGACAATCAAACTAATTTAATTGTGTTTTACAAATAACTACTTTCATACCCTAGTTACTGACTTTGGACATGATCTATTCCATTTCAATACTGCTATAATTGTTCACATGATGAAAGTATTTAGTAGAAAAGTCCTAAACTTTCAGAAAATAGAAATTCAATTTTTTTTTACTCCTAACAAAGCACATACCACTATTAACTTCATTTTGTATGGTCAAAATATCTTAATGAAGGTATTTTCTGCTAGGGTTTGGATGTGAACCAGGGGTATAAAAGACTTCAGTTTTTTACTCATATGCTCTAATGTATTTTCACTGTGAAAATTTCATCATTATATGCCAGTGAAAATTTATTACATTGTGTTTAATAAATGTCATTGTCTATCTATATTTGATATTTAGAATATGATTTTTGAAATGATTATAGCTAATAAAATAATTCTTATACTGAAGTATGTGAAATATATATACATGTATATAATATATGTACACAACAATAATTAGGGACAAAGAAATTCATACACTTGAAAATGAGCAAGGGTGATTATAAGGAATGCTTTGAAGGGAGTAAAGAGAAGGAAGTCATACAATGTTTTTAAAATCTCAAAACATAAAATATATAGATTTTTTTAAAAAATCAATATGTATGCCTTATAAGATTGTTCTACTTATTCATAACAAGATATACATTCTTTAGTAATTCATTTTTACATTGTTTCTGTTACCACTAAATCACTACATTTGTCTGTCCTAAAAACCTGTCTCTTGTGTAGAACCCTACATATCCCTGTTAATAGATATAATAACTACTTTTCTGTTATATATCCTCACATCACATTTGAATATTTAATTTTTAAAATACAGTTTAACTCATGGACCAGTAAAATCATAAAATTCTTTTTATTTCTTTGTTTTATTTGACTAAAAAAATGTTCTCCAATGTGATTATAGTAAATAACAGTTAACAAACCACAAGAAACTCAAGAAGGAAGACCAAAATGTGGACATTTCATTCCTTCGTAAAAGGGGGAACTAAATACCCACGGAAGGAGTTGCAGAGACAAACTCTGGAGCAGAGACTGAAGGAAGGACAAACCAGCCTAATATAACTATCTCCTGAGAGGCTCTGACAATACCTGACTAACACAGATGTAGAGGCTCACAGCCATCCATTGAACTGAGTACAGGGTCCCCAATGAAGGAGTTAGAGAAAGGACTAAAGGAGCTGAAGGGTTTGCAGCCTCCTAGGATGAAAAACAATATGAACTAACTAGTACCCTCAGAGCTCCCAGGGACTCAACCACCAACCAAGGACTAAACATGGTGGGACTGATTGTTCTGACAGCATGTATATAGTAGAGGATTGCAAATTCGATCATCAATAGGAAGAGAGGCCCTTGGCCCTGTGAAGGTTCTGTGCCCCAGTGTAGGGGCATGCCAGGGCTAATAAGTGGGAGAGGGGGGTGGCAAGCATGGGGAGGGGGGAGGCAACAGGGGTTTGTTCTTGTCATTTTTGTTTGTTTGTTTGTTTTTTGGAGGGGAAACTGGGAAAGGAGAAATCATATGACATGTAAATAAAGAAAATATCTAATAAAAATATAAAAAAGTTTACTTTTCAATTTAAAGTTGAAATCATTTATTTTGTGATATGCATGAATATGTAATTGTATACATGTATTCTTTATTGATTTCTTTCTCACTGAGCAATTACATTATTGGTACATTTTCCTTCAATTTGGTTTAGAAACTTTTATTTAGTTTGGAAAAATCTAAATGTCCAGTATGTTGTAAAAATAGTCACAGTTGAGCATTTGCTTCTTTTTCATTTCGAAACACTGGGCATATATACATCCTGGTTTCTACATCTGATATCAGATATAGGACAACCATGCCCATATTCTTTGCCTTTGAAAAATGGTTGATTTTAAACAACATAACCTAATATCTAGATGTTCCCTCTTCTCTTTCTCTTTCTGATGGTATCTCGTGTAGCCCTAGCTGATATCAGTGCCATTACGAAGCCAGAGAAGTTTGAATATTCCTAAACGCTTTGCTTCTCATTTTTGAATAATGTGATTAAAAATTACAGGGGAAATCCACTACATCTGACTTAAATGATTACTTTTTATGAGATTTATCCTTGTAAATAAATTAAAGTGAATACATAATTATTTTAAATAATCTCACAGGATTTCAATCAAATCTTTTTTTTTAATTTAAAAAACATTTTCTCTATTTACATTGCAAATTTTATCCCCTCCAAAGACCCCCTTATCACATCCCTCTTCTCCCTGCTCAATAACCCACCAGCTTCCCTGTCCTGGCATTTCCCTACACTGGGGCATCAAGCCTTCCTAAGACCAAGGGCCTCTCCTCTCATTAACGTCCCACAAGGCCATCCTCTGCTATATATGTGGCTGGAGCCATGAGTCTCTCCATATGTACTCTTTGGATGCTGATTTCCATCCTGTAAGCTCTGGGGATTCTGGTTGGTTCATATTGTTGTTCCTCCTATAAGGCTGCAAACTCCTTCAGCTCCTTGGGTTCTTTATCTTACTCCTCCATTGGGGATGTTGTGTTCAGTCCAATGGATGGCTGTGAGCATCCACTTCTGTATAAGTCAGGCACTGTCAGAGCCTTTCAGGAGACACCCATATCAGGTTCCTGTCAGTAAGCATTTGTTGGCACCCACAGTAGTATCTGGGTTTGGTAACTGTATATGGGATGGATCCCCAGATGGGACAGTCACTGGATGGTCTTTCCTTCAGTTTCTGCCCGAAACTTTGTCTCTGTATTTTCTACCATGTGTATTTTGATCCCCTTTCTAAGAAGGACTGAAGTATCCACACTGTCATCTTGTCCCTTCTTGAGCTTCATGTGGTCTTTGAATTGTATCTTGGGTATTCCAAACTTCTGGACTAATATCCACTTATCAGTGAGTGCATACCATGTGTGTTCTTTTGTGATTGCATTATCTTACTCAGAATGATATTTTCTAGTTCCATCCATTTGCATAAGAACTTCATGAATTCATTGTTTGTAATAGCTGAATAGTACTCCATTGTGTAAATGTACCACATTTTCTGTATACATTCCTCTGTTGAGGGACATCTGTGTTCTTTCCAGCTTCAGCCTATTATAAATAAGGCTGCTACGAACACAGTGGAGCATGTGTCCTTATTACATGTTGGATCATTTTTTGGATTTTTGTGCAGAAGTGATACAGCTGGGTCCTCAGGTAATACTATGTCTAATTTTGAGAGTAACCTCCAAGCTGATTTCCAGAGTGGTGTACTAGCTTGCAATCCCATCAGCAATGAATGAGTATTTCTCTTTCTCCACAACCTATCCAGCATCTGCTGTCACCTGAGTTTTTGATCATAGCTATTCTGACTCATGTGAGGTGGAATCTTAGGATTATTCAATCAAATCTTTTTCTTTGTTTTGTTTTGTTTTTTGTTTTTTGTTTTTTTGTTTTGTTTTGTTTTGTTTTGTTTTGTTTTGAGACCGGGTTTCTCTGTGTAGCCCTGGCTGTCCTGGAACTCACTCTGTAGACCAGTCTGGCTTCAAACTCAGAAATCTGCCTGCATCTGTCTCCCAAGTGCTGGGATTAAAGGTGTGCGCCACCCCCGCCCTGCTTCAATCAAATCTTACTGTCTATCAATTGACTTGAAATTCCACTTTTGTAAAACTAGTTTGACTACTTTTGTTATTATTAAATATCCTACTTTTTTCTATATAATATAACAGCCTTTGTACTTATAGTTCTGACAAATCTTACTTTGTTTGAGACTATATATACCCTTCCTTATTCCACTCAAATTCATGTTCTAACGTATGAAATACCCCATGTTGTCATGGCAGAACTGAGAGTTCTAATGATAAGAGTTTTGGAGAATTGAGAGGCATCGTTTTAGTTGTCGGGTATATGTTTTTACTTCCTTAAAAGTATTTGTTTCTTTTTGAAATTACTCCTGGGTTTAGCTGGTACAATATTGGCTATATATTGTGAAGACAATAGTGCATTTGCTACATACACATGAAATAATAGCATTAGAGAAGAAAAAGTAAGTGAATTATGTACATATTTAGGACCTTTGGGTAACTTCAATCCTCTCATTTCATTTTTGTACTTTACTATATTAGGTATATTTAAAGATATGTTCAAAAATTCAAGAAAAAAAAAGTAGGTGGTTGGTCTCAGAGGGAGGAATTGATTTATGTTTGATTTATCTTTTTATGTTACAGAACAGGAATCATTAGCATTAAAAGAGGTTAGGGATGACTTCTAAAACCTCACATTTTCAGCCCTCTCTCTCTTATTGTCAAAACTCCTAGTTGGGTCATAGGAGGTCATTCTTCAAAACAGAACATTAAACTGATTACAAGCACTTAGAACATGAACTCATGGGGTATATTTCTGATTAAAATAATTGCCAGGTTATTTAATGACATTTTCTAAATAAAATTTCTATGCACTCATAGTTGATGCATAACAGTCTTAGAATATCAGGCCTTAATATAATGCTAATAAAGTAAGCCCATTATTTTAAAATCATTTCTATAGGAAACAATATAAAAACAATAACTCTACTTAGCATTTACATAACTTGTGATAATAACCATGAAGTTACAGTAATGCGGGGATTTAAATGGGATTTGGTGGTAAGAGAAACATTTATCCATTTATTCTGATTAACGATGGAATATTGGTTGTTTCTGAGATTTTCTTCCTTATATAACATTTGCCACATTTTTATAGGTACACCTTCAATTTACAACATGATTGCTGCTACATTCTTTTTTGCCCTGGGAGTTAAGACATATCAAACTTTCTCACCAAGCTAATCAATTGTAGCTCCTTTTGGAAGCTTAGAGCTTTGCAAACAATCTCTCCTAAAGAAGGATTGACAGATCAAGCCATCCTT
Source organism: Montemys delectorum (assembly GCA_019843815.1). NCBI lineage: Eukaryota > Metazoa > Chordata > Mammalia > Rodentia > Muridae > Montemys > Montemys delectorum. The sequence continues at coordinate 44,443 of JADRCD010195897.1, read as the reverse complement.
GGGAAGCTGCTCACTAGGCAGGACTTTTCTTCTCTTTCATCCTGGTACTGTTAACAAGAGGAAATAAAAATACTGCCTCTGTTTGAAAATGAACCTGTCTTCACTGAATTGGCAAACTATTACTCTAGAAGAGATTTAAAAACACCAATAAGGAGGTACCATTTCCCACCCCATGAGAGAATATGCAATGTTCAGAGACCTGTTAAAATAATTATTCTCTATTTTCCATAGCTTGAAACTCCTATGTGAAGCTTCCTCTTTAAAATGACTGTGTCCTAACTTAAAAGTAATGGAAGAGTTGAAGTTGTATGCATTTTTTTGTAAAATTCCATTAAGGCAAATATTTCCAGTATTTCTTATGGAAATCACAAGTATCTTTTAAATTAGAGTAGTTAGATTTTTTTTTCTATACTGTCTGGGAGGTTTTATGGAATAAAGGTTATTCCTTTCAGAGCACTATTTCTATTTGTATATGAGATTCTAAAGCCATTGTCCTAGCACTTATTGTTTCAAATTGAATTTTCTATTCCCCATCTAATCAGCACATATTCAATAATATTAACTATAATTTGTGTTTTCTGTATTTTAGTAATAATATTTGAATATTCAATATAATAATGATATATATTAGAAGTATTGAAAATATCTATATAATACCTTCTAAACTCCCATAAGCAGAACAAACTTCATCTCCATCACAGCTTTAAAGTTTTAAAGTTTTTCTTATTTATTTATTATTATTATTATAAAAATGTATGTCTATATGCTTATGTGTTTGTAGGTACCAAGAGAGAGCTATGTAGAGAAGAAGGCATGAGATCCCTTGGAAATATTCTAGAAGGTCAGAAAACACTCTTAAAATATGAGCTAGCTCCTCTGTTACTAGGACATTTATTTACTTATTTGTTTGTTTGTTTATTCATCCATTCAGTAATTCATTCATTTTCATATTGCAAATCATCCAGTCAAATTGGTTCTTCTCATATGCATATTGATGTGTGATCATCTCCTGTGTCATGAACAAACTATCAGTAACCATATTCCCAAAATATAGTCACTTCCCTTATTTCAGCAACCATTGGCTTTCAATCATTTCTCTAAAAGGCCAGGACTCAGGAAGGGTACCCTACCCATCAATATAGTAATTTGCTATGGCTTCCTTTGGTGTATGTCTTGAATAATTAGACACAGCACTTCTGAGTTGATGCAGCCAATAAAAAAACAGAAATCAGCACCTCACAGTTCTTTTTTTATCCTCCAGATCTTAATGATCTTTTTTCTCATCAGAGATGATTCCAAAGGCTTGAGGGGATTAATGAGGAGTCCATCTTCAAATGAGCACTCAGTGTTATTCATACTCAGAACTTGATCATTGTTATGCATATGTATAAAATCCTGTCACAACAAAAGCAGCTTCTCTGACCAAAGCTGTCAAATTAATATTTTGAAATTCAGGTATTTCTTTTTTTTTTTTTTTGAGAGTCTCACAAAGCCAGGTTTATATTTATTCACTGCTATATCTCAGTGCTAAGCTTAGTATATGTGATGGTATTTCTATATCTATATCTATTTCTATATCTATATCTATCATCTATCTCTATCTATATATGTTACAGTATGTCAAAAATTTATTACCTATCTCTGAAATATTTGGTAGGAACAATAGTCCTTGCTCTGTTCCAATCTCTTACTTTCATATACAAAGATATAATGGTTACTGAAGTTCGCAACTTAACATTACAACCCCCATTTAATTTTCAGGCTGCATTTAATGATTAACTTGATGTTAGAATGAACTCAGCTTATTGAACAACCCTAACTTGTTCCAGGAACCATGTCACTCTGACAACAACCACAAATCCCCTAAACAAACAGCCACTCCACAACTAGCAACAGCCAATCAGTTCTTAACAGAAAAGAACCTCTTGTCTCAAAGTAGATTGATTAAGCTACCAACCACTGTTCATATCAAGCTGGAATCATTACTAGTGAATAGAAATGTGCCAAGCATTTTGATGGGCATGACATTGAATCTGTAGATTGGTTTTGGTATGATGGCCATTTTTACTATGTTAATCCTGCTGATCCATGAGCATGGAGATCTTTTCATCTTCTGAGGTCTTCATCAATTTCTTTCATCAGAGACTTGAAGTTCTTGTCATATATATTTTTCACCTGCTTAGTTAAAATCATACCAAGGTAGTATATATTATTTGTGACTATTCCCTAATTTCTTTCTCACCGTGTTTATCCTTTTAGTAGAGGAAGAAACTGATTTGTTTGAGTTAATTTTAATCCAGCCACTTTGCTGAAGTTGTTTATCAGCTGTAGGAGTTCTCAGTAAAAGTTATGGGTTCACTTAAGTATACTATAATATCATCTGCATATAGTGATATCTTAACTTCTTCCTTCTGAATTTGTGTGCCTTTGACCCGCTTTGGTTGTACAATTGCTCTGGTTAGAACTTTGAGTACCATATTGAACATTGAATAGATATGGAGAGAGTCGGTACCACTATCTATTCCCTGCTTTTAGTGGGATTGCTTCAAGTTTCTCTCAAATTATTTTGATGTTGGCTATTGAGTACATGTATAACTATATCAAGCTGTATATTGCTATCATGATGTTTGGGTATGGGCCTTGAATTGCTGATCTTTCCAAGACTTTTAACATGAAGGGCTGTTATATTTTTGTTAAAGGCTTTTTCAGAATCTAATGAGATGATCACATGGTTTTGTCATGGAGAATTTTTATTGTTATTATTCTTTAATATTTTCAGACAGTCCAGTCATTTCCCTTGTCACTATCCACCTTCCAACAGCTTCACATCCCATTCTTCCTCTCCCACCCAGTCTCCAAGAGGATTTCCCCACCACTTCCCCTACCAGAGAGACTACTCCTTGGGGACTTAAGTCTCAAATTCATCTGGAATAACAAAAAATGAAAGATAACAAAAACAAGGCTCAATAATAAGAGAAATTTTGAGAGAATCACTATCCCTTATCCCAAGCTGTATGACAGAGAAATAGTGATAAAAAGATATTGTGAGACAGGCAGGTAGATCAAAGAACTAGAATTGAAGGCCCAGAAATAAACCCACACACCTATGGTCACCTATTCTTTGACAAAGAAGCTAAAACCATCCACTGGGAAAAAAAGACAACGTATTCAACAAATGGTGCTGGTTCAAGTGGTGGTAGTCATGTAGAAGAAAGCAAATTGATCCTTTCTTATGTCCTTGTTCAAAGTTCATGTCCACCTGATCAAGGTCTTCTACATAAAACCAGATACACTGAGTCTAATAAAAGAGATATTGGGAAAGAGCCTTGAACACATAAGCAGAGGGCAAAATTTACTAAACATAACACCAATGGATCAGGCTCTAAGAATAATTACTGACAAATGGAATCTCATATAATTGAAAAGCCTCTCTCTGTAAAGCAAAGGGCACTGTCAATAGGACAAAATGGCAACCTACAGATTTGAAAAGATCTTTACCAAACCTATAAACAATAGAAGCCTAATACTCAATATATACAAAGAACTCAAGAAGTTAGACTCCAGAGAACCAAATAACCCCATTAAAAATGGGGTACAGAACTAAACGAAGAATTCTCAACTGAGGAATCTCTAATAGTCAAGAACCACCTATTGAAATGTTCAACATCCTTAGTCATCAGGGAAATCAAATCAAAATGACCCTGAAATTCAACCTCACACAAGACAGAATGATTAAGATCAAAATCTCAGCAGATGCTGCTGAGCATGTGAAAAAAGGAATACTCTTAAATTGCTGGTAGGACTGCAAGCTAGGAAAACCACTTTGGGAATCTGTCTGGCAGTTCCTCAGAAAATTAGAAATGATTCTATTTAAGAACCCAGCCATACCACTCTTGGGCATATACTGAATTAATGCTCTGACATTTAACAAGGGCACATGCTCCACTATATTAATAACAGCTTTATTTATAATTGCCAGAAGATAGAATGGAGACTCCCTTCAAAGGAGGAATGGATACAGAAAATCAGATAGAGGAGCTATGCAATGGAAGGCTAGTTAGCTATCAAAAACAATGACTTCATGAAATTCGTAGGCAAATGGATGGAACTAGAAAATATCATTCTGTGTAAGGTAACCTAGCCACAAATGAACATACATAATAGTACTCACTACATCCCAAAGCTCAGAATACCCACATACAACTCACAGACTATATGAAGCTTGAGATGGAAGATCAAAGCATGGATGATTCCATTCTACTTAGAAGGGGGAACAAAATAATCATGGGAGGTAGAGGGAAGGAGTGGCCTGAGAGGGAGAGAGAAGGGGAGGGAAAAAGAGGGAGGAAGAATCTGTTGTGGGAAGAGACAAGGGAGAAGTACAGGGGTTCAGGAAATTGAACAGAGATAGGGAGCAGTAGGAGATGGGGAAATGGGGGTAGCCACTAGAATGTCCCAGATGCCAGGCAAGCAAGTGGTTCCTGGGAACCATCAGAGATGCAACTAGTCAAAATACCCAATAAATGGGAGAGAAAACCTGTAGATACCATATCCAGTGTATAGGCATGGCCCCCATTTTAGGAATGGAGCCATCTACCCATCTCAAAAAATTTAACCAGAGTTGTTCCTGTATCAAATACATGCAAGGAAAAAGAGTGGAGCAGAGATCAAGGAAAGGTCATTCAGAGACTGCCCCACCTGGGGATCAATCCCATCTGCAGACATAAACCCAGATACTATGCTGATGCCAAGAAGTACTTGCTGACAGAAGCCTGGTATTGCTGTCCCCTAAGAGGCTCTGCCAGAACCTGACCAATACAGATGCAGATGCTCATAGGCAACTATCAGACTGAGCACAGAGTCCCTAATCAATGAGTTAGGGGAAGGACTGAAGGAGCTAAAGAGAATGGCATCCCCATAAGAAGAACAACAATATCAACAAACCAGACACCCCAGAATTCCCAGGGACTAAACCACCAACCAAAGAGTACAAATGGAGGGACACAGATCACGCTCTGTAAATACAGAAGAGGATTGCCTTATCTGGCAATCATGGGAGGGATAGCCCTTGATCTTTTGGAAGCTTGATGTCCCAGCATACTGGAATGCTAGATCTGTGAGGCATCAGTGGGTATGTGGGAAGCACTCCTATAGAGGTAAGGAGAGGATGGATAGGATTAAAGTTTGCATAGAGGAAACTGGGATGGGGCACAGCATTTAAAATATGAATAAATAACAATGAAAAAAAGAAATGTGCCAAAGAAACATCAAACAATCATGTAACTGCCAAGTTGAAAAGTCCTTACTCTGCTATAACTCATGATTTAAAAAAAAAATCAAGGCTTGTTTAACAGCTTAGTACTTTCCACACCATCCACTATGTTGGAGAGGTTGGAAGGCCAAAGCATGTCCTTGAATAAATACTCTGTTTTTACATATGAGTTGAATTCCTAGTGGTCTCCAGTGGTCTGTGGGAAACCTAAAATCTGGGCATAACAGTCATGAGACTCAAGTTCAGAAGAGTATAAAAATTAGGAATTTTTCAAATTTGGTATCATCGATTAGCATTAAAACAAGTCTTTGACTAAGCAATTGTGTACTTGGATCATTTGTGGGGCACTTTAGACCAGATTAAAATACCATCAATTGTACAGTGCAATAATAATATACCATTATAGAAAATGGTAACACCATAATACTATCATTTCATCATTTGATGCACTTAATTTATTTCAGTTGAGTTTGATAATTGAATATTACATTGAATTAATGTGAAAATTAAAGTGTTCCAGAAAATATGATTATATTCAGACAATTTTTAATAGTTAGGAAAATTATGTGTTTAGAATTGTTTCATATATTGATTCTGAGAAAGATTTCAATTGTCATTAAAAATGGAGAAATAAAAATTCAGGTAATACTTTATTAGCAACAAATAAGGTTTATATTTCTGCACACAAAAATAAAATTTAAATTTCTACATGTTCATATGGTTTCAGAAAAATTAATTACATCTTACTGAAGAATACATATATATATGTATATATATGTAATTATATATATAATTACATTAATCAGATTTACATTTAAATTGAAACATCTATATGTTTATTTAATCTGTCTATATAAGTTCTACTTAAATCTTTGTTTTTAGCTATGATGCTAAAATTGAGGCTTCTATCAATAATATTTTACTGGAAGTCTCTAGGGAGTGAAACAGTAAGTGATTCCAATATTGATGGTGTTGTGAAAATAGGTCAATTCTTAGGAAGTATTTAGACAACACAGTATGTAAAAAATTATGTTGACAACTATGTGGATAGAACAATAAATGAAGCATGCTGCAGTCTTCAAGACAGATTACATAGTTATTATGACAATAATAAGGTGAATATGAGAGATATGAGCCTTTTCTCAAAAGTTTGCAAAGCACAACAGGCTCTAAGTTGAGGGAAAGAACTTGTTTCAAAGGAGTATGGCGGTGAGGGATGAGCAAACTAGTCGATATCCTTTTTCTTTTTTATTTATTTATTTATTTATTTATTTATTTATTTATTTTTAAATTAGGTATTTTCTTTATTTACATGTACATTTTCCCTTTCCCAGGTTCCCCTCCAAAGCAAACAAACAAACAAAAACAAGAACAAACCCCTTTTGCCTCCCCCTCCCCATGCCTGTCACCCCACCCTCTCCCACTTATTGGCCCTGGTATTCCCCTACACTGGGGCACAAAACCTTCACAAGGCCGAGGTCCTTTCCTCCTATTGATGATCGAATTTGCAATCCTCTACTATACACCTGCTGCCAGTACATTCAATCCCACCCTGTATAGTCCTTGATTGGTGGTTGGGTCCCTGGGAGCTCTAAGGGTACTAGTTAGTAATTGTTGTTCGTCCTAAGGGGCTGCAAACCATAGAACCTTTCTCTAACTCCTTCATCCCTTCACGATATCCTTTTTCATGACTCATGTTCACAATGCTTCTTTTTAAAATAGTCTTCATTACAAAATATAATCATTGAAAATCCTGGGAACTGATGGCTAACACTGATGGAAATGAGAAAAAAATGGGAGTGGACATTTACATTGAATGCAAATATTAATAGTATGGAAAGTGGCCTCTGAACCTGCTGCTAGTAGCTCTTTCTGATATGTGTAGACTTGTCACCATTTCTTCTGAAAAGTCACCAACGCTTATTCATATCATATAATTTAGTAAAGCTACGTGATGCTCCTTTGAGACAAGATCATAAATGTAGGTCTCTATGTGACCCTTTTGCTTGTGTATTATGGAGAGATCCAAGTGACATTTTCTAACCTGGCTTGTAGAGAACCTATGTCTCTAGGTATGAGACACTGAGGATCTGAGGTCCTGACAACAGTTATGTGAGTGAGATGGACTCGAGTTGAGCTTTGATATAACAGAAGCCTGATAAACACCTTAAACAGCCTTCTTAAAAACCCTGACATGAAGGTACTCTGATGAGCTACACTCCTGTTTCTGACACTCAGAAAATAATGTACACATTGTATCTATTACATATCTGAAATATGTTCAGATGATGACTACCACATTGTAATATAAAGATGTTCTCCATTACATCACTGAATATCATTTCAATTAGAATTAATGGTCTTTTACATTACTAATAACATGTACATTGCAGATTAAATCATTGGAATATGTGCATTCTAGAACAACACTATTCTAAAATCAAATGTAATATTTGTTTTTCTATTTGAGGTCTTAACAATATACTTCACATGAAACAAAGGCAGTGAAAGTGTCTTCAGTTACCTTCAATATATCACTTTCAGGTTTTAGTAAATACCACCAGTCAACCAATCAATAAAGTAATATAAACTGAACACCTGCTAGATTCTGTATTTGATCCCACAAAATACTTTTTGTACCCACTAAATCTGTGTTAGAGTTTTTATATTAAATTGGGATTTGGAGAAATAAGTTCTACCCCAGTTTCTATAGACAGAGAATAGCAGAAGGATGATTTGTATCTGAGAACATATAAGCAGATGTACTATATCTTATGGATATAACACTGTGTTCAGTAGGATCAGCTCCCCTTTAACTGTGTGTAAGCATCACAGAAAAAAGCAACATAGATTTTTCGCCTGTTGTTTGTGTTTTGAGGGCAGAACATCCTGAGTTGATTCATTATGAATCAAGTTAACATTCACCTGGGGAACTAATATGCTTGTTCTTCTAAGGAAATAAAGTTGTTGTGTAGTACACTATTATCTATCATTTCAAAATAAGAGATATGTTAGTATTTGAACTATTTCAAGCAATTTTTATCCACTCATTTATTCATATATTTTGGGAGTATAAATACTCTCATGGCAATAATATTACACAAAAGCAAAGACATGGCTCAGTTTAGTTCTATTGCTATTGGGAGTAAAACTGGTAGAGGTCTGGCTTACTGTATTCTTCTCTACCATCCTGTCATACTGCATTCAAACTTCCCACACATGACTGGAACCTAATAACAGAGAGTAGCATAATACTTTATTATGAACCATGCAGAATATCATCAATAGGCTATATGGTTACATGACCCATCACTGAAGTTCCAAAGTCTGACAATTATGGTCAATTCATTTTCTTACATTCATCCAGAAAATTAAATAAGTACCTTGGCCTAAGATTTCTATGACTTCTGAATTTAAGTCTTTACAGTCAGAATAATTGATCTCAGTAAACCCTTTGGTCATCTTGTGAAACTTGGGATTCTTCTCAAAAAATAAGTATTCACAATACTAAAAACATTGCTGTAGGGGAAAGTCATAAAACTTCAGTGTCTCAAGCATGTAAAGATAATATGCCAACATTCATCAATTTACATTGGAATTAGTACCTACTGCAGGGTAACAATAGTATCCTTCCTGTTTAGGTACAACAGGAGGTACAAAGTTTAGCGTATATGTAAAGAAGAATCAGCATGAATCATGTAAGTTTATTAACTGACTATGAGAGATGCATTTTCTCTTGTTTTTACAAAACTGAATATAATTGAAAAGCAGTTTGCATGTAAAGAGTAGATTTTTAATACTTCAGCAATACTGAAGTACATGAAAATGATAAGTGCCCATAGATAATACAACAAATTGAGTTTTGATTACTCAGGTTCTCTCAGCCTTGCATTAACAAAATTTGTTAGATACTTGGGATGATACACACAGAAATGCATTTACATTCTCTTACTTAACACAGTACTTACACAATGCTAGATTGTATAGTAGACATGTTTAGGTATTACACTCACCTTTATCCTGGATGCCAGGAAAGAAATGTAGTGTAGAGTTGTGAAAAATAAACTTTCCCCTGGGTACATGTATAACTATTTAGGATACTGTTAGATATTATACTGGTTCTATAAAGTAGCAATAGTAGGTTGTCATCTAAGATATATAACCTCACTGGTCTCACGTAGTTGGCTAGGTTTTGTATACTAAACATGATATTCCTCCTCTCCTACAGGCCTTGTCTAATTAGAAAACTGATGATTACTGCAACTACTATACTCTTAGGATTATCGTGTCATACTGATCATTGTTGTGGGTCATAGTGTTAAAGTTAGCCCTTAGAAGTTACCCTTATCCCAGTAGAGGGTCCAATTTGCCCACACAATTCTGTGCATTATTACATGTGCTTAAAATAAAATAAAATAATAAAATATGTAGTTTAGAAAGAAATATGCTCAGAGAGGATAGTGGTAGAATTGAGAGGAGGAAGTGTATGTTAGGTTGATTATATCACTTTATATGGGGCTGAAGAACTGACTCAGCAGTTAACAGCATTTGTTGCTCTTGTAGAAGATCCAGATTCAGCTTCCAGAACCAAAGTGCTGTCTCACAGCCATCTATAATTCTAGTTCCAACAGATCAAATATACTCTTTGGCCTTCACGGTGAACATTCAGGCAAAACACTCATACACATAAAACAGTAAACAAGTATAAAGAAATTTTAAAATAATCTGTGTATTATTAAATTAGCAAACAATAAAATGTTTTAATAAAAACGATAGAGAACATAAGATTATATACTGTTCCCAGTACCTAAATTCAGTGAAAAAAAAATGTGAAAATCTGTCATTCTCTCCACTCAAGCCTTTGTGTTGAATTTTCACTCAGGAAATAACATAAGGACATACAGCCAAAGTCAAGAATAATTTAAGTACATATGCAGCTGGAGTCATGGGTCCCTCCATGTGTACTCCTTGGTTTGTGGTTCAGTCACTGGAAACTCTGGGGGATCTGGTTGGTTGATACTGTGGGTTTTCCTATAGGGTTGCAAATCCCTTCAGCTCTTTCAGTCCTTTCTCTAACTCCTACATTGTAGACCCCATGCTTAGTCCAATGGTTGGCTGAGAGCATCCTTTTCAGGCATCAGTGGGAGGAGAGGCCCTTAGTTCTGTGAAGGCTCCAGTGTAGGGGGATGCCAGGGTGGGGTGGCAGAGGTGATTGGTTGGGGAAACAACCTCATAGAAGCAGGGGAGAGGGGATGTGATAGTGGGTTTTCCAGGTGTGTATGTGTGTGGGGGAGGGTACTGGGAAAGGGGATAACATTTGAAATGTAAATAAAGAAAATATCCATTTAAAAAAAGAAAAAAAAAAGAAAGAATAATTTAAGCTGCAGAGCATTGCCATACTTTCAGTTGTAACTGAAGAAAATGATGCCTTATTGTATGTTGACTTTCTCTTGATTTTTTTTAAAATATCAACTTGCCATATCCTAAGACCACCTAAGAAAAGAGTTAAAATTAAAGAATCACTTAGACAGGGTTGTTGAGTGGGCATATCTGTGGATGATTATCTTGCTGACTCTCAGATATAGGAAGACCTAATGAATTTTCTGTGATACCATTTCTCAGCAAAATATTCTCAACTACATGGGACAAGAGAATGTTGGATGAAATGATTAACAAACAAGTAAGTCACCATCATGAGATATTCATGTCTCTGTGATGTTGACTATTGAGTGTGATGTGACTAGATATCTCCAATTCTGTCAATGTGCCTTCCACACAATAGCATTTATCTGGAATTTAAACACAACATAAACCTTTCCACCTTCATGTTGCTTTTGTGTTATGTTGTTTATTATAGCAAGTGAAATGTGGTTTCTGTGTGCACCCAGAACAAAATCTATGCCACAGTGATCCATACACAAATATCACTTGGAGAGAACTGGTCTCCTAGGAGTGCAGGCACTCCTGTGAGCACACGTAAGACCACCATTTCTGCTCAGAGGAACCCACCTGCAGCCCTCAGTACACAGGAACCTAGTAGCACCTAGGGACAGGATCCTTCCAGTTTTAGTCAGTGCCAAGAACTGATCCTGTGCCACAGTGCCCAGAACTTATTCTGTGCCACAGAGCTCCATACTCAAATACCCCAGGAAAGAGCTGGTCTCTGTAGGAGTGCTGGAATCCCTATGAGCATAGGTAACACCACCATTTCTACTCAAATTTATGGCACAAGAGGGACAAGCCCGAAGTCATCAGGACATAGGAACCATAGAATAGCCAGGGACAAGACACTCCAGGATTCCTTCTGCATCATTGAGGTGACCCTATGTTGTAGCTCTCCATACCCAAATTCATCCAGGAGAGTACAGGTCTCCCAGTAGTACTGATACAGTGGCTTGCAAGCAGACAAGCTACAGCCAGAAATAGCAAGACCAGCTAACACCAGAGATATCCAAATGGTGAGAGGTAAGGGCAAGAACCTAAGGAACAGAAACCAAGACTACTTGCCATCATCAGAACACAGTTCTCTCACCAGAGTGATCCCTGGATATCCCAACATACCAGAAAAGCAAGACTTTGATTTAAAGTCACATTTCATGATGATGATATAGGACTCTAAGAAGGGCATAAATAACTCCCTTAAAGAAATACAGGAGAACACAAATAAACAGGTAGAAGCCCTTAAAGAGGAAACACAAAAATCCCAGGATTATAGGAAAACACAACCAAATAGGTGAACGAATTGAACAAAACCATCTAGCATCTAAAGATGGAAATAAATCAATAAAGAAATCACAAAGGGAGACAATACTGGAGATAGAAAACCTAGGAAAGAGATCAGGAGTCATAGACACAAGGTTCACCAATAGAGGACAAGAGATAGAAGAGAGAATCTCAGGTGAGAAGATATCATAGAAAAGATTGACACAACAGTCAAAGAAAATGCAAAATGCAAAAAGCTCCTAAACCAAAACGTCCAGAAAATCCAGGACTGAATGAGAAGAACTAACCTAAGGATAATAGGTATAGGGAAAGCAAAGATTCCCATATTAAAGGGCCAGTAAATATCTTCAATAAAATTACAGAAGAAAATTTCTCTAACCTAAAGAAAGAGATGCCCATGAACATACAAGAAGCCTACAGAACTCCAAATAGACTGAACTAGAGAAGAAATTCCTCCTGAGACATAAAAGTCAAAAACCAAATATACAAAATAAAGAAAGAATGTTAAAAGCAGTAAGGGAAAAAGGTCAAGTAACATATAAAGGCAGACCAATCAAAATTACACCAGACTTCTCACCAGAGACTATGAAAGCTAGAAGAATCTGGACCGATGTGATACAGATACACAAATGCCAGCCCAGGCTACTATACCCAACAAAAGTCTTAACATAGATGGAGAAACCAAGATATTCCATGACAAAACCGAATTTACACAATATCTTTCCACAAATCCAGCCCTTCAAAGGATAATAAATGGAAAACTCCAATGCAAGGAGGAAAACTACACCCTAGAGAAAGCAAGAAAGTAATCTTTCAACAAACCAAAAAGAAGATAGCCATAGAAACATAATTCCACATTTAACAACAAAAATAACAGAAAACAAGGATCACTTTTCTTTAATATCACTTAATGTTAATAGACCCAATTCCCCAATAAAAAGACATAGACTAACAGATTGAATACATAAACAGGACCTAGCATTTTGCCAAAAAAAAAAAAAAAAAAAAAAAACGAAACACACCTCACTGACAAAGACAGATACTACCTCAGAGTAAGGGCTGGAAAACAATTTTCCAAGAAACAAGCTGGAGTAATCATTCTAATAGCGAATAAGATTGACTTTCAAACAAAATTTATGAAAAAAGATTAGGAAAGACACTTCATACTCATCAAAGGAAAAATCTACCATGAAGAACTCTCAATTCTGAACATCTATGCTCCAAATACAAAGGCACCCACATTCATAAAAGAAATTTTTCTATAGCTTAAAGCACACATTGCTCCTCACACAATAATAGTGGGAGACTTCAACACTCTACTCTCATCAATGTCCAGATCATGGAAACAGACACTAAACAGAGACACAGTAAAACTAACAGAAGTGATGGACTAAATGGATTTAACAAATATCTCTAGAACATTTCATCCTAAAACAATGAATACACCTTCTTCTCAGCACCTCATGGTACCTTCTCCAAAACTGACCAAAAAATAGGCCTCAGCAGATACAAGAAGATTGAAATAATCCCACACATTCTATTATATCACCTTGGATTAAGGCTGGTTTTCAACAAGAACAGAAAAAACAGAAAGCTTACCTACATGTAGAAGGTGAACAACATCCTACTCAATGACAACTTGTTCAAGGAAGAAATAAGAAAGATATAAAAGACTTTTTAGAATTTAATGAAAATGAGGGCACAATGTACCCAAATTTATGGACAAAATTAAAGCAATGCCAAGAGGAAAACTTATAGCTCTGAGTGCCTCAAAAAAGTAACTAGAGAGAGCCTACACTTGGAGCTTAACCAGACACCCGACAGCTCTAGAACAAAAAAAAGCAAATACACCCAAGAGGAGTAAATGGCAGGAAATAATGAAACTCAGGGATGAAATCAACCAAGTAGAAACAAAAATAACTATACAAAGAATCAACAAAACCAGTGGCTGGTTCTTTGAGAAAATCTGTCTCTTTCTGTGTGTCTGGGTGTCTGTCTGTCTGTCTATCTTTCTATCTGTCTATTTCTCTTTCTTTCTTTCCTTCCTTCCTTCCTTCCTCCCTCCCTCCCTTCTTTCTTTCTTTTTCCTTCCTTCCTTTCTTTCTTTCTCTCTCTCTCTCTCTCTCTCTCTCTCTCTCTCTCTCTCTCTCTCTCTCTCTCTCTCTCTCTTTTTCTTTCTTGTTCATTCTTTTGTTCTTTTTGCTTTCTCTTGCTTTCTTTACTTCTTTACTCTTCTTTCTCTCTTTCTCTCTCTCTTTGTTTGTTTGTTTGTTTTTTGTTTGTTTGTTTGTTTTTTAATCAAATATGGTCTAACAGGAGTAAAACTGAAAAAATAAATTTCAGTTGGGAAAATGTCTGCATCATATTATTTAGTAGGCAAAAGATCAATGAGTATTTTCCTGACTGATGATTTACTATTTCAAGTGCCATCTCTAAATATCTGGAATGAGAAATCAGTCTCCATGTGGTAGTAGTTCTATTCCTTCATGACATCTTCTTCAGTGCCTGCCTCCAAGTTCATGTTTGATTTCCTGTCCTGACTGCCATTCCTAATGTACTGTAAGATATATGATGAAATAAACTCTTTGATCTCAAAAAGAAAGAAAACAATATGGATGGGGGATAATTACTCTTGTATGTGAAATTGTCTCCATATATACTGATTAAGGCATTTTAATGTGATTGTAGGATACCTACAGTCTCATAAGAAATACCTTGTCAATTTTGTGTTAGTAAGCCCAATAATTTCATTGGCATTTTTTGTTGAACTATGGTAATTTTGAAATATGGTACCATCGAGAACTTAGAAACAGCTGAAAAACATTGCCAATCCCCACCACTGAATAAATATTCTCATAATTAAAAAAAAAAGAAATGGCCACCAAAGCAGACATGAATACTCATATTGATTTCATATAGACAAAATGGAGTCCATTTACTGTAACATCTTCTATCATTGAAATGAAAAAATACCCAACAAAAGCATCTTAATAAAGGAAGAGTTTACCTTTGCTTGTTGTTTGTATAAGTCAGTCTTAACATAGTGCAGAAAGCACAGAAACACCAGCAGGGAAAAGCTAGATTAATTAATTGCCTTAGTACCCAAGAAGCTGGGCAGATGAGGGAATGGTACTGGGAATCTATAACCTCAGGGCCCTCCCCTGTGACTACTTTCTAAGTAGTCAAAATCTTTAAAAATCTTTAAAAATTTTCACCAAATGACTAAAAACCTACTGTCCTAAAGTATATACCCACTGGCAATATTTCACATTGGAAGAAGAACACTCATCTAATATGGAAAAATAATTAAGTTGTTCTCGTAAAATTATCTATGGCATAGCATTTCAGTTGCAAACATGTGCTAAATGCAAAATTAAGAAAACATAGACTAATTATTCAAAATCATGAATGAGACAGTCAAGGTTTTGTGACTCTGTGAGTTTTTGTTAGATCATATGGTACCAAATACTAAGTGAAAGCAGATCAAAACTTTAGGTGATTTTCATTTTTCCTAGTATTTTATGTTCATTGAAATCACAAAGGAAGAATTTATGCTTGGGAATTTAGAAGAAATCCTAGCTATGTGTAATATTACAAAACATCACAAACTAATTAAGACCTGAGCTTTTCAAATGAAATATTATATCAAAGAATGAACAAAAATAAAGGAATAATGATGTTAAGTGTAAAGTTATAATTATATTTCTCATTCTATAATACCTGCCATAATTCTGTGATAAATGATTCTAAGAGAATATTCTAGGAATAAAGTGTTTATTCTCACAAAATACAAAAGTCTTAAAACATCAGGTATTAGACACTAAATTATAACTTTTCAGGCTCTAAATGTCAGCCTCCTGCTCAGGAAGAATTAATTTACCATGTTATATATTTAGAACACACAAGCTAATGTCAAATCATGAAATAATTATCACATAATTACTTTTATCAATAATAATATTAATAGTAATATATTTATGCTCTACTCCACAATCAGCAAGGCTCTTCCAGCAAGCTACATAATAGGAATAAGTTAAGCACTTTAGAATATAATTCACTTTGTCAGTGCACTAAGCAGCATTTACCACACTATAGTTGCAATTTAGTGGATGGCAGAATTTCAACTAAGTCTGAAAACGCGAGTCTTCAGTTTAAATATGTTGGATTTATTGTTCTCTTCAACTTGAACTCTATAGTTATTCTCCCCTAGGCCGTACTTTTATGCATATTTAAGAAGAATATAAATCTTTGGATTGTTGACTCTAACGTCATTCTTTGAACTGGTGTCTTTATAAAATATTGTGTTAAAACTATAGGGTACTAAACCATGTGGGCTGATTTTTGCCCTTGAAACATTCAAGGATGGTATTAACATGCTTTACATAACAGAAAGAATTGTCAAGACACCCCTGAGTAAGAGTAGATATGTTTCCAGAGTGGCTTTCATCCAATTAGACATTAAATGAAAAACACATCAATTTAAAAGTCTCCCTTTTTCAATTTTAAATATTTATGTAATAAACTTTATCATACCAACCCTCACTAGCTCCTTCAATGTTATTTCTTATGCTAGTATCTGAAATAAGAAGTTAGACTTATTTTTTCATTTTCTTCACTCATCAAAATTAAAAATATTATCTCTTCATATATTGTTTCTCTTGGTTTTTATATTTAGTTGGATAAATCTAAACAAATTCATGTTTTCCTAAAGAAAGGTATGTATTATCATTCTCTAAAATGAAATCAAGTAGGATCAATTTTGCATATATTTGCTTTTATTGAAATATATTTTCTTGTTTCCTTTGGAAATGTTCTTTAGTCATCTCCTTGATGACTTAAATCTTCTTTCAGCTTTCTTAAATCAATTATATTTTATATATTCTGTCTTTTCATACTCATCATAGGTATGATCTACCAAGATGAACTCTCAATTCTGAACCTCTATGTTCCAAATGCAAATGCATCTATGTTCATGAAAGAAACTTTACTAAAGCTCAAAGCACGCATTGCACCGCACACAATAATAGTGGGAGATTTCAACACTCCACTCTCTGAAATGGACAGAAGATGGAAACAGAAACTAAACAAAGATATGGTGAGACTAAGAGAACTTATGAAACAGATGTATTTAGCAGAAATCTATAGAACTTTTTATCCTAAAACAAAAGGATATACATTTTTCTCAGCACCTCATGGTACCTTCTCCAAAATGACAATATAATTGGTCACAAATCAAGCTCAACAGATACAAGAAGATTGAAATAATTCCTTGCATCATATCAGATCACCATGGACCAAGGCTGCTCCTTAATAACAACATAAACAATAGAAAGCCCACCTACATGAGAATTATGACTTATCATTTCAGTTTTGGGGCTTTGAAATAAATGGTTACAGATTGCTCAGTGTCACAAAACAAGCAATCGACATTGTGATTGATTGGTTATCATTATCTGTTATGTACATATGTAGGGAATGTTGACAGTGGGAATTACTATGTTCATAACACACATGCTGATTAATAACATAGAAACATTTCATATTACAACAAATAATTTGGGTATGTTGAAACAAAAAAACTGACAGAGATATTAAGATAGAAAAAAATCAGTAAAGTCAGTATTTTGAAATAGTAACATAAACTAATGGTAAAAAAACATAACTTGGGAAATGTTATAATATGATTAAAGCAGATCTTTGAAATCTTTACTTTCACACTTACTCTTCTAAAATGGGTTATTCTGACTTAGTCAAAAGATGCTGAGTTCCATTCTTTCTAAAATCTGGAAAGGAAAGTCTTGATAATATCATAAACAACATCAAGTCTGTGTCATTTCTTAATTTAATGTCCCCCAAGAAAAATAGCGTTAATCATGTCAGTGGGCACATGGTGGTTGCCTGAGAGCCCATGTAGACCATGCCATTGATCAAGGGTAGCTCTGCCCACCCCAACCAAGGAGTGCCCTGATAATCCAGTCAGTCCCTGGGAAAGCTCAGTTCTCATTTCTAAGCTTTGGAATAAGAGCTTATGATAAGCCCACACCATGCTTTCTTCTAACCTGCGGTTCACTTTGTCCCCCTTGGAAAGCTGTTTTTGTTTTTTTAAACTAAAAATTACTTCAAGCCCCCTAAAAAAAAAAAAACCTCTTAGTGATGACAAGTTGTAAAAAAAAATGTAGTTCATAACTTCTTCTCTATAGACATGGGAGGGAAATGGCCATATACCTCTCATTTTACCTGTTTATTCCTTTTAACATGTATTATCAGAATGTTTGTTATAAGGTATACAAATTGGTCTAGGTTGCTTATAGGGAACCCAACAATAAATTATCACATGTGATATATGATACTCTGGAAAAATATTGGGCTTAGAAACTGCTCCTTAAATTAGTTACTCCAGAAGTGCAAAGAGTGTCTAGCATGCATGAAGCCCTGGGTTTTATGTTCATCAGAAAAAATAAAAAGTATGGGCATAGGAGCTGGAAATGAAAAAGGAGGATAATAATTTCAAGGTCATTCTTCACTATGTAGCCAGTATAGACTAAATATGATTCATCCCTAAAAATGACAGTATCTTGAATTCTCATCTTCCAAATAAAAAATAATTTTAATCATGTTATAGCTAACTATTGTATTAGTGTATATTAGTTGTATAAAAAGATTAAGCTATGAATTTTTAGTACCATGATGATTATGATTGTATACTTGAATATCTAGGAGACTAGCTTCTATACACACATATATGCTATAAATGAGGCTGTCCTCTGGGTGTATCTCTAAGAGTACTTAAATTAGTTTAATTGAGGTAAGCAGATCTGTCTTAATTGTACATGGCATCATTTTGTAACTGGGATTATGGACTAAGTAGAAAGGAAAATGTGAAATGACCATAATCCTTCATCCCTGTGTTTCTTAGCTATATAATGAATGAGACCAGCTTCCTAAATACCGAATAAATATTTCCTGTCTTGTTGTATATTATGCATGTGCTTAGTATGTTTTTTGGGTTCTGTTATATGTTAATAAAATAGTGAGCTCTAATTCTAAGTGTTTTGTAGAAAAGACAAGATTTTCTTAGTAACTGCTTATGATTATTTCGTTGTGCTAGCATGCCCTTTTTCATGTGTTTAGATAACTTAGATAGATTCCATTTATATTCCATAATTTAATTATTTTGTGCTGACTGCTATGGTTAAAAATGGACATACTATAATAACTAAAAATAATGATCAGCTAGCATGTTTCAAACTCATTTTCAAAGGTTATTCCTTCAGTTTCTTCAATTGTTCAACACTTTCTGTGGGTTCAGCATTTATAGTTTATAATTTATTGATATCTGATAGTTCTATTGGTAGTGTTTTCCAGAACTTCATAACGGAGGATAGTAAATTTTGTCAAACATATTTCTGAGTCTATAGTTCTGATGTTCATATCTATATCATCATTTATTCTATTTATGTACAACTATATTTATGTTTGTATAAGTTAACCCAATGTTGTCTCTTTGGAATGAGTACATAAATATATTCAACCAATTAAGTGATTTTTGGACTTAAACAAAAATATATGTTTAATTTTGGTAAGAAGCATTTAAACTCAGAATATCTTACAAAATGTTTATACAATTTATTATACATCTCTAATGTGAACAAAGGAATATCCCTTAAAATTATCATCCTTCATATGGAACTAGATCTCAGGACATTAGAACAAAGATTTTCCTAGCATAGTATTATGCTGATATATTCACAATGACTCCAAAATCTATAAAATCTTATTTTTCCCTTTTCTTTATTTTTAATTTATTTACATAAAATTGTAAAGAATAAAATCTGGAATAAGGAGAATTATGAGTATTTACAACCAATTGTGAAGTATTGAATTGTAAACAAGTAAATGATGATACAATACCTTAATCAGTAACTGTAATTATTCCAGGATTGGTGTTTTATACTGCTTGAGTAATTTTTTTTTGTGTTGTGAAGAAATTGATATCTTGAATGTGCTTCATGAGATCCCTATTCTCTATTAAACCATGTTTTAACAGAGACAGTTTTAATGTGATAGAAATTCTGAAGACAAATGACTAATGAGAAGGATTTTCTGTAGCCAATTTTTTTTGCTCTCTTTGTGATGCATTACGTACTCTAGACAGAGACAAATACCCTGTTCATAGTATTTTTCCTTTGAAAACCAATTCCTCAAATTCATAAAATCTACAGTAGTAATTAATAAAGTGTAAAAAAAGATTGATTGAATTACAGAAGGAGTTAAGCTTTTAGAAGCAACTATATCCAGGTCAGAAGTCCTGACAGACTATCAATATCTACAGTTAAAATACTGGGATAAGAGCCAAGAGAGATCACACCAAGATAAATAGCTGTAAATTTTAAGAATGATGTTCCTTCTGACTCTACAGGACCACTTTACTTAGCTCACTCTCTTAAACTTAAGGAAATTTTCCTTAAAATCATAAAGGCAGAGGGAGCAGAGCTATTAAGTTAAAGGAGAGCAAGCGTTAACCCTTGCCATTATATTCACTATACTGAGAAATATCTGCAGAGAGTCTAAGCTTTACATTACAATGTAGTAATTTTATATAAAGAAATGTTGCATTTTTTGTAATTTGCAATGCAAAACTACAATTTTTATAAGATAAAAGAATATAAATATCAGGTTACTATATTGTTGACTAAGAATTTTGTATTAATATATACGAATGTTGCATGAAAAGGCCCATCATGACTAATTAGAGGACATAAAGTACAGGTCACTACTAATTGGATATTCCAAGTAACATATCAGCACTAATATTTAGCAAAAATGTAATCTTCAAGAAAATAATTTTGAGCACAAGAGTTACTGATAATAATATTGAACAATTTGACAAGTTTTTATAGAAATATGGGAGACCTAAACTATTATATCTTATTTGATACTGTGTAGATGATATCTTGAAACTATTCTGGACATCATTCCCCCCAAAAAAAACATAACATAGTATGTGTATTGAAATAGCTTTTCTTATGGTTTATATGATATAAAAATTCTTATTAATTTGTAAAATTGAGTATAATCTTTTTTGTGTGCTTGCTTTTGGTATACATTATATGGAGTAAAGGAAGTGTAACTTGCAAAACATACAAAGTTGAAATGCCATTCACTTAAATTAAGAATTCAGCTAATAAATCTCAAAGCTTTGGGTGAGGACTATCCTTTACATTAATTTATATTAAAGAAAAATGTAATTCTACTATACCTGTCCATAGACTAATGAAGAATTCTTGAGTAAGTGTAAATTTGGAAAGTAAAGTTTTCTTGAGACATGAGTGACTAAAGAGACACTTAATATATTTCAGCTTCTATACTCCTAAGACATAGGTTAAAATAGATTTCTAGAAGTTGGTTACTTCGAGGATGTTTCTAGAACATTCAATGTAGTCATTCCTGTTGTTTGTTATTATTACTTATTTAGACAAGAGGTTAATATAACGTAATTTCTAAAATTCTCCTTAGAATATTTTCCTAGGTCTTTCCCAAGCTGAGGCTTATAGTAATAAAGTAAAATCATAAGGGCTACCACTTGTTGATATAATATTCCAGAAAATATACATTTGTACTAGTACTATATTCTACTGCCAAGTATATATTCCCTTTATCCTTGATTTATAGTTCAGAGAGGTTAAGATAAATACCGAGGCTTGACTAGAAAACATTATACCAAGGTTGTCTTTGCTTTCTATCAGGTAGCACTTAGATCACAGTTGCAGCAAATTTCCATGAAGTACTACACTTGAACAAATGAATACTGTACACATCTTATGCAAAGTGGGTCATTTGAGATTTTAGGAATGTAGTATTAGTTGTACTTTCTCTTGAAAAGTAATACTAAATATCACTAACAGGAGAATGACATTTTACCTAATTTGGGGGAATGAAAAGTGAAGGAGCAACAATGCAACTTAAACATTTGTAATCTTAAAAAAAAAAAAAAAAGGAAATAAAAAAGAACAAAACAACTCCTGTGTTTAGATAAAAGAATATTATATTTAAAAAGTATTTAGCTGTAAGTTCAACAGGACATTTGTTTTCTTTTGTTTATTTTTTCTCATATTGGTGATCATGTTATTAAGATAGGGTCTCAGGTAAACCTATATTGGACCCTAAGTTTTTATAAATATGAAAATGAACTTGAACTCCTGAGTCTTCTGCATCTATTTCCTGAATTATAGAATTATGGTTCCTTTGCTTTGTTATCAATATTTTCTGTGTTCTCTCTCGACCAGTGTTATGATTTGTATATGCTGGGCCCAGGGAGTGGCGCCTATGGGATTAGAAGGTGTGGACCTGTCAGAGTAGGTGTGGCCTTGTGGAAGTAGGTGTATCACTGTGGGTATGGCCTTTAAAACCCTCATCCTAGCTGACTAGAAGCTATTATTCTACCAGCCTTCAGATGAAGATGTAGAACTCTCAGTTCCTCCTGTGCCATGTCCACCAGGATGCTGCCATATTCCCACCTTGATGATAAATGGACTGAACCTTTGAACCTCTAACCTAGCCCCAATTAAATGTTGTACTTATTAGAGTTTTCTTGGTTATGGTATCTGTTCACAGCAGAAAAACCCTAAAACTACCAGTATCTGAAATTATATTTTTATATGTTAGTTTATTTATTATAAATTTTAACAACAAAATTGGTCAATTCACTCAATTCAATTGGAGTTTATCATAGTCAATGAAATACTTTCACTTTGACATACTAGAAACCTCAAGAAATTATATATAGAGAAAAAGAAACCTCACTCATTATGTTCACTATAGGGAAAATGAATTACCATGACTTTTAGGATTGAAAATTTTACTGTTAATTGCTCCTTGTCACAACAAAGTTCCTATCAGACCTTCAAAGAAGACCAAATGAATACTCTTCAAAATATTTCCGAAAATAGACACGGAACACAGCACAATTTGTCCTATGAATCCACAATTATGCTTATACTTAAACCACACAAAAACCCCAAAAAGAAAGAGAACTTCAGACCAATTTCCCTTAAATCGATGCAAAATTATGCAATAACACTCTCGAAAACCAAATCCAAGAATACATCAAAACAATCATCCATCATGACCAAATAGGTTTCATCCCAAGGATGCAGGGATGGTTCACTATATGGAAGTCCATCAACATAACCCAGTATACCAACAAACTCAAAGAACAAAAAACTGCATGATCGATGTATTAGATACAGAGAAAGCATTTGAGGTAATTCAACACCACTTCATGGTAAAAGTCTTGGAAAGATCAGGAATTCAAGGCCCATACCTAAACATAGTAAAAGCCATATACAGAATACCAGTAGCCAACATCAAACTAAATTGAGAGAAACTTGAAACAATCCTACTAAACAGTGCTGCCCACTCTTTCCTGACCTATTCAATGCAGTACTCAAAGTCCTAGCCAGAGCAATTAGACAACAAAAAGAGGTCAAAAGGATGTGAACTGGAAAGGAAGAAGTCAACATATCACTATTTGCACATAATATATGGTAGTATACTTAAGTGATCCCTATTACTAAGGCTATGGAGCAATCACAAAAAGGGAACTAGCTTGAGTGTACTCCAGAAAATTTCCACGAGCAGCTGAAAGAGTCAGAGGCAGATAGTTGAACCAACCAATGGATAAAAGCAGCTGACCTCTGTTGTTGAATTAGGGAAAGACTGAAAGAGGCTGAGGAGGAGGAGGAGGAGGAGGAGGAGGAGGAGGAGGAGGAGGAGGAGGAGGAGGAGGAAGACCCTGTAGGAGGATCATCATTCTCAATTAATCTAGACCCACCGAGATCTCTCAAACATTGGATTATCAAACAGGCAGCATACACCAGCTGATATGAGTCCCCCAACACATACAGCAGAGGACTGCCGGGTTGGTGTTTTTTCAGAAATGATGTATCTAACCCTCAAGAGACTGGAGGCCCCAGGGAGTTTAGAGGGCAGGTGGCATGGGGACTAAGGACATCCACGTGGAGACAGAGGGGTACGGAGAAGGTATGAAATGAGGAGCACTAGAAAGCTGGACAGGGAGAGGAATAAAATGTGGAATGTAAAATAAATAATAAATAAATAAATAAATAAATAAATAAATAAAAATTTTTAAAAATGGGGTACAGAGCTAAACAAAGAATTCTCAACTGAGAAATATCAAATTGCCATGAAACACCTAAAGAAATGTTCAACATCTTTAGTTATCAAAGAAATGCAAATTAAAACAACCCTGAAGTTCCACCTTACACCAGCCAGAATGGCTAAGCTCAAAACTCAGATGGGAACAGAGGCTAGTGAGGATGTGGAGAAAAAGGAACACTCCTCCAATGTTTGTGGGATTGCATGCTGGTACAACCACTCTGGAAATCAGTATGGTGGTTCCTCAGAAAATTTGACATAGTACTACCTAAGGACTCAGCTAGAGCACTCCTGAGCATACACCCAAAAGATGTTAAAACATACAACAAGGACACATGCTTTATTAGGTTCATAGCAGCCTTATTTATAAAAGTCAGAAGATGGAATAAACTCAGATGTCCTTCAATAGAGTAATGGATACAGAAAATATGGTACATTTACACAATGGATTTCTTCTCACCTATTAAAAACAATGACTTCATGAAATCCTTATACAAGTGGATGGAACTAAAAAATATCATCCTGAGTGAGGTAACCCAATCACAAAAGAATACACATGGTATGTACTCACTGATAAGTGGATATTAATCCAAAAGCTCAGAATACCCTCAATATAATTCAGAGACCATATGAAGCTCAAGAGGAAGGAAGACTAAAGTATGGATGCTTCAGTCCTTCTTTGAAAGGGGGACAAAATACTCCTGGGAGGAAATTCAAAGAAAAATGCGGAGCAGAGACAGAAAGAAAGACCATCATGAGACTGCTCCACCTGGGGATCCATCTTACATACAGTCACCTAATGCGGAAACTATTGCAGATGCCAAGAAGTACTTGCTGACAGAAATATGAAATAACTGTCTCCTGAGAGGCTCTGTCAGAGCCTGACAAATACAGAGGAGGATGTTTGCAGCCAACTTTTGGACTGAGCACAGGGTCTCTAATGGAGGAGTTAGAGAATGGGCTGAAGAAGCTGAAGGGGTTTACAAGACAATAGGAAGAACAACAATATCAAACAAACAGATACCCCAAATCTCCCAGGGACTAAACCACCAACCAAGGAGTAATCCATGGAGTAACCCATGGCCCCATCTTAATATGTAGCAGAGGATGGCCTTGTGGGGCATCAATGAGAGGAGTTGCCATTGGTTCTGTGAAGGCTGGATGCACTAGTATAGGGAAATGCTAGGGTGGGGATGAGGGAGTGGATGGGTGGGTAAGTGGACACCCTCACTGAAGCAGGGGGAGAGAGGAGGAGATATGGGGATTTTGGAGGGGAAACTGGGAAGCAGGACAACATTTAAAGTGTAAATAAAGAAAATATCCAATAAAAGAAAAAATAAAGTAAAAATATAAAAAACTAAAATAAATGAATAGTGACATGTTGAGTGTTGATCATCCTTCTCTCTTGATGGTAGGTTCTATCAGTGGCAACAATAGTAGCACGCTTGCCTCGCCATATATCATGCTCACCACTGCAGTTCTGTTTAATTATTCTGTATGTATACCTCAGGTTTTTGTCTTCAAGTGTCATTTAATTTAGGTCCAGAAAGCCCAAGTAGTCTCTCCCTATTGCTTCTTCCTTCTTAGTTCTCTCTCACCCTCTCTGTTTCTTTCTTTCTCTCTCCTGCCCTCTCAGACGCAGGATCATTGACCTAAGATGAGAGAGGGAGAGGGAAATGGAGAGGGAGAGGGAGATGGAGAGACAGAGAGAGGACCAAATTTTCAATAAAAATATTGTTAATATGCAGTCACAGAGAATGTTTAAACATATGATTCTAAAATATTATATGTGCAAAGAAACCACCACTCCATTCCTCTAATGGATAATTATATTCACACCATTACAAAGATTAAACAAGCTGAAGGAGAGCGCTGGTAAAATGTCTATGGAAGATGAGGTCTGGTGAAATCCTTCAATACTGTTTGCAATATGTTTTCAAAATTTTGCATTACCTAGCAGAAATATTAGACCCATTTAGAATTTTCATGAACCTGGGTGCCCAAACAAGACCCGAGCAAGGACAGCATCAATAAATGTGCTAGCCTGGAAGGGAGAAAGCCCTCAGAATCTCAAGTTTAGAGACAGGGTTACTGGCATTCAAGAACAGCTTAAAGCAGAGAATCAATCTTCCCTAAGCAAAAGCCTCAGGTAGTTTCTATTAATATACTCTCAAACCATACTCATAAGTAACATATCTATTGAGCAACATGTATTTATATATTTAAGAGTGTGTGTGTTTGTGTGTTTGTGTGTGTGTGTGTGTGTGTGTGTGTGTTTGAGAGGGAGAGAGAGAGAGAGAGAGAGAGAGAGAGAGAGAGAGAGAAAGAGAGAGAGAGGTTAAAGAAAAGGAAAGTATAGGGAAGAAGTTTTTGAACTGCATTCAGTTTTGAAGGGATTAAGGCCAACAACTGATAACTGGAAAGAACAACAACAACAACAAAAAATAGAAGCTTTTTATACAATTAATATTTTCTAATCAATTGTGTGAAAAGAAATACAAAGAGTAAATAAGAATACTATACAGCTGTACATGTGAAATTGTATAATCAGAATATACAAAGAACTAATAAATGGTCAAGGGAACAAGTTGCCCAATTAAAAATGGGCCTTTATTCTAAACAAAATTTTCTCATGAGAAGACATAAACATACATATTAAGTAACTCAAAAAATGTTCATCATCTTTACTAATTAAGGAAATTAAATTAAAACAAGTCTGAAATTTCATTATACCTTAAAATCAACAAAACAACCAATAAACAATTGGTAGGGAGAAAAAAGAAGCCTCTTTGTCTTTTGGTAGGAATGAAAATTGGCACAGCCAATCTAAAATTAATATAGAAAAGTATCAGAAATTAAAAACAAATCTACCATATTATCCAGCTATATCATTCTTTAGCAAATACTTAAAGGACTCAACTCCCAAGACCTCAGATATTTGCTCAGTAGTGTTCCTGTTGCCCTGTTCAAAATAGCTATAAATGGAAACTATATAGATATCTTTCCACAAATGTATGAATAATAAAAATGGAGTACATACAATGGGATTCTATTGTAATGAAAATGGAACAATAATATATTTTAGGCAAATGGAATAACCTAGAAGAGATTATATTAAATGATGTATATTAGACTCACAAAGACAAATACCATGTTATCTTTCATTTGCTGTTCCCAGCTCTAAAGCTTCAAATGTGGGTATAAAACATGAAGTAGCCCTTGAAATCACAAAACTACAAAAAGTTCTCATTCAATATCTTAGCTCAAAAGATTAGATTATTGTCAAGAAGCTAAGAAAATTAGTTTTTTTTTAAATTGGAAGAAATTTTCGCAACAATAAAATAACCATAGCTTAAAAGTTATACTCACTATATATAAATTGTGGAAATTAATTTTTTTCTTGTATCAGACAAGGGTATTACATAAATTAGTAAAATTAAATGAATAAATATTGGCTCACTTGATTATTAGTTTTGACCTTAGATATTAAGAGTACCATAGATGGCAATAACAATTCAGTATATTGAAAGAATTTGAATTTATTAATATATAGCCACATCAATATGCAATTGTAATAGTGATCCTTACCCAATAGCCTTACAAACTATGTTTATTTTGCCTATGTATTGCTAGGAATTGCAAATTTTAGATAGTAGGATTGTCTTTGGAAAAAAAGACTTCATTAGCTTTTATTAGAAACCTTTGGATAATAAGTGAGATTTTTTTTTACTTCATTTTTTTAGTTATTAAAGAAGTGAATTGGAATATCATAGAAAATAATGTTCAAATTCAGAGAATGAATGTAATATAACCTCAAGCTATTCTCAGAATACATACATTGTTATTATTCTTCAGTGCTCTGTGATTGGAGAAAATTGAAAGAGATACAAAAGATATTATGTAGTTTATAGAAACATATTTGAAAATATAAAGGTGTTAATGTGAAAATAACTGAATTGTACCAAACACAATATTTGTATTTTTATCAACTATGTTTTACTGTAAACATAGATAAATGTCAACGGCAAAGGTTTTCCACTCTCCTTGTTTCTTAAATACACTGTACAGGCCTTCCATTGGGGCAGATTACCATCTTATGAGTTGTCTAAAGACCCCACTGATCTAAAGGTCTCACAGAAGCTCTGCTGTATGAAAAACAATAGGTAAAGGAAACTCACAAACAACAGTAATACCTGGAAACCCTGAGGAGCACAGCAGACCCTGGACTGAACACCCCACTAAGCTCCACCCCCAAACTTTACTCTCCTTCTGGCCTGCACCTTCTGCCAGGACAGATTAACAGTTTGTCTGCTCAGCTGAAGACCCAATAGTCTGAAGGCCTCGTAGGAAATCTGCTACAGCCATGGTCACAGGCCTCCAAGTAGACCTGAAGTAATACAAGGATAAAGGAGATAGGCTCCAGACAGAGACTCCCAGATGACACCAGAGATAACCAGATGGCAAAAGGCGATAGAAGCTAATATACTTTGGCATCATCAGAACTTAGTTCCTCTACCACAGCAAGGCCTGGATAACCCAACAAACCTAAAAACCATGACACTGACCTAAAATCATATCTCTTGAAGATAATACAGTCCTTTAAGGGAGATATAAATAACACTCACTGAAAGAAATACAGGAAAACACAGGTAAGCAGTTGGAAGCTCTTAAAGAGGAAACAAATAAATCTCTTAAAGAAACATAGGAAAACACAATCAAACAGGTAAAGGAATTGAACAAGGTGGTCCAAGACCTTAAAGTAGAAGTAGAAACAATAAAGAAAACATAAATGGAGGCAACAATTACATTGGAAAAACCAAGGAAAGAGATCAGGAATTACAGATGTAAGCATCACCAAAAGAATACAAGAGACAGAAGAGAGAATCTCAGGTGTAGAAGATAACTTAGATAAATTTCAAATCATTAAAAACTTCTAACCCAAAACATCCAGAAAATCCAGGACACAGCGTAAAGACCAAATCTAAGCATAATAAAAATAGAGAAGACTAAAGATTCCTACATCAAAGGACACAAAAATCTCTCCAACAAAATCATAGAATAAAATGTCACCAACCTAAAAGAAGAGATGGACATAATGTAAAAGAAGCCTATAGAATACCAAATAGATTTGACTAGAAAAGGAAATCCTCTGCTCATATAATAATCATAACACTAAATGCACAGAGCAAAGAGGATACTAAAAGTTGTAAGTGAAAAATATCAAGTAACATATAAAAGCAGATCTATCAGAATTATACCAGAGTTCTCAACAGAGACACCAAAAGCCAGAAGAGACTGGACAGAGGTCATGCAGACCCTAAGGGAAAAAAATGCCTACCAGGCTACTATAACCAGCGAAACTCTCAATCAACATATATGGAGAAATCAAAATATTCCAGAACAAAACCAAATTCAAAAATATCTATCTACCAATCCATCCCTAGAAAGGATTCTAGAAGGAAAACTCCAACACAAGAATGGTACCTATACCAAAGAAAAAGCAAGATATTAATAATCTCACAAGAAAGCCAAAAGGATAGAATAACATGTACCTAATGCTACCTACAAAAAAAACCATAACAGGAACAAACAATCATCAGTCTTTAATATGTCTCAATATCAATGTTTACAATTACCCAATAAAAAGACATAATTTTCAAGACTGGATATGCAAACATGATCCAGTAACTTATTGCACATAAGAAATACACCTTATTAACAAAGGCAGACAATACCTTTAGAAAGCTAGAAAAACATCTACAAGCAAATGGTCCCAAGAAACAAATCATCCTAATATCCAATAAAACAGACTTTCAATCAAAAGTTATCAATTGATATCAGGAAGGACACTTAATACTCCTCAAAAAAAAAAAAACTACTAAGAGAAATTTTTAATTCTTAACATGTATGCCCCAAATGCAAAGGCACCCATATTCATAAGAGAAACTTTATTAAAGCTCAAAATAGATATTGAATGCCAAACAATAATGTGGGAGACTTAAACATCCCATTCTCACTAA
The DNA here is from genome assembly GCA_019843815.1 of Montemys delectorum. NCBI lineage: Eukaryota > Metazoa > Chordata > Mammalia > Rodentia > Muridae > Montemys > Montemys delectorum. The sequence continues at coordinate 14,251 of JADRCD010195897.1, read as the reverse complement.
TGGACAGGTTATTGAAACAAAAACTAAACACACATGCAGATAAACTAATAGAGGTTATGAACCAAATGGATTTAATAGACATACACAGAACATTTAACCCTAAAACAAGTGAATAGACCTTCTCAGTACCACATGGAACCTTCTCAAAATTGATCATATAATTGGGTAAAAAAAGAAAAAAAAAGTCTGTACTCAGTTCAATAGATGGCTGTGAGCCTCTACATCTGTATTAGTCAGGTATTGTCAGAGCCTCTCAGGAGATAGTTATATTAGGCTGGCTTGTCCTTCCTTCAGTCCTACTCGATAGTTAGTCTCTGGAACTCCTTCCATGGGTATTTTGTTCCCCCTTTTAAGAAGGAATTAAATGCCCACATTTTGGTCTTCCTTCTTCTTGAGTTTCTTGTGGTTTGTAGGTTGTTCTTATACAGATGTAGAGGCTCACAACCATCTATTGAACCGAGTACAGAGTCCCCAAATGAAGGAGTTACAGAAAGGACCAAAGGAGCTGAAGGGTTTGCAGCCCCTTAGGAGGAACTACAATATGAACTAACTAGTACCCTCAGAGCTCCCAGGGACTCAGTCACCAACCAAGGACTACACATGGAGGGACTGATTGTTTTGGCAGCCTGTGTATAGTAGAGGATTGCAAAGTCGATCATCAATGTGAGGATGTGTCTGTGTATAGGCATGTACATGCCTGCCAAGGTACTTGTGTGATGGTCAGAGGACAGCTTTATGGAGTCGGTTGTCTCTGTCGGGTTATGCTGTAGCAGGACCCTAGACCTTAGCCCGGCTGACTCCATGATGGAAGAACCATTCAGGCCATAAAACTCAGCACATAGAAAGCACCGCCAGTCATATCCCATACAGTGGGAGCTTATGGTTCCTGAGGACAGAGTCTATCACAGTGCCCAGGGCAAGATGCGAGGCTGGGAAAGCTTGTTGTCAGCAGCAGGAACCAGGATGATCACATTTCAATCTTGACAGTGAGAAGCAGTGTCCTTTGGACACGAGAACTTCAGGCCACCTTGATTATTTTGCTTTGATCTTCTTCAAGATTCTACCACAGTCATCACACCCAGGTTCTGTGACCCAGTGTGCCTCAGGGGAATGCAAGAGCCAAGAAGTGGGAGAGGGTGGGTTGGCAAGCCTGGGGAGGAGGGAGGCAACAGGGGTTTGTTCTTGTTTTTGTTTGTTTGTGTTTTGGAGGGGAAACTGGGAAAGGAGAAATCATATGACATGTAAATAAAGAAAATATCTAATAAAAATAATTAAAAAGAAAATAAATAAATAAATAAATAAATAAAATATTTTTTTTTTTTTAAAAAAAGCCTAAATCAAGTCAACATGATTGAAATAATCCTATATATCCTACCAAATCTCCATAGACTAAGGGGAAAAAAACGCAACACACTAACAAAAAAATATACAGAAAAGACACATATACATGGAAACTGAACAACTTCTACTCAATGATAACTTGACAGGGAAGATATAAAGGAAGAAATTTAAAAACTTTCTGGAATTCAAAGATTATTACACAGTACACCCAAATTTATGGGACACACTTAAAGCAGTGCTAAGAGGAAAATTCATAGCACTAAGTGACATGGTAAGGAAATTGGAGAGATCCTACAATAGCAATTTAACATCACACCTGAGAGCTCTCGAACAAAAAGAAGCAAACATGCCCAAGAGGAATACACTGCAAGAAATAGTCAAACTCAGGACTGAAATCAACCACATAGAAACAAGGAGAATTATACCAAGAATCAATAAAACCAAAAGCTGGTTCTTTGAGAAAATGAACAAGATAGATAAATCCCTGGACAAACTAACTAAAGGGCACAGAGACAGTATCCAAATTAACAAAATCAGAATTGAAAAGGGAAACACAACAAATGAAACTGAGGCAATTCAAAAAATCTTCATAGTCTACTACAAAAGCCTATACTCAAGAAAATGATAAAATCAAGATGAAAGCAATGAGTTTCTAGACAGATTCCACATACCAAGTTAAATAAAAAGCAGGTAAAGCTAATGAAATAGAAGAAGTCATTAAAAACCTCCCAAACAACCAAAAAAAAAAAAAAAAAAAAAAGGTCAGGACCAGATGGCTTTATTGCAGAAACCTACCAGAACTTCTAAGAAGAACTTATACCAGCACTCTTCAGACTATTCCATAAAATGGAGATAGAAAGAACACTACCTAATTCATTCTAGAAGCCACAGTTCCTCTGATATCTAAACCACACAAGGGTACAATGAAAAAAATAACTTCAGACAAATTTCACTCATGAATATATATATGCAAAAGCACTCAAAATTTCCTCACAAACCAAATCAAAGAACATATCAAAATGATCATTAATTATGATCAAGAAGGCTTCATCACAGGAATGCAAAGTCAGTTCATTATTCAAAAACACTGAAAGGAAATCCACTACACTAACAAACTTAAAGGGAAAAAAATCACATGATCGTCTCATTAGATGCTGAAAAAGCATTTGATAAAATACACTACTCCTTCATATTAAAAGTAATGAAGAGATCAGGAATTCAAGGCCAATATCTAAACACAATAAAAGCAATATATAGCAAACTAACAGCCAACATCAAATTAAATGGAGAGATACTTGAAACAATCCCACTAAAATCAGGGACAAGAAAATGATGCCCACTCTCCCCATAACCATTCAATATAGTATTCAAAATTCTCACTAGAGCAATAACAGAACAAAAAAATTTCTCAATTTCATATAGAAAAACAACAAAATCCAGGATAGGGAAACAATTCTTAACAATAAAAGAACTTCTGGGGTAATAACCATCCCTTGACCTCAAGCTATACTACATAGCAATAGTGGTAAAATATGCATGGTATTTGTTCAGAGACAAGCATGTTGATGAATGGAATAGAATTGAAAACACAGAAATAGGATTATTTGGTTCTCTGGAGTCTAACTTCTTGAGTTCTTTGTATATATTGGATATTAGCCCTCTATCAGATATAGAATTGGTAAAGATCTTTTCCCAATCTGTTGGTTGCCGTTTTGTCCTATTGAAAGTGTTCTTTACCTTACAGAAGCTTCGTAATTTTATGAGGTCCCATTTGTTAATTCTTGATCTTAGAGCATAAGCTATTGGTGCTTTGTTCAGGAAATTTTCTCCTGTGTCCATGTGCTCAAGGCTCTTTCCCACTTTCTTTTCTATTAGTTGCAGTGTATCTGGATTTATGTGGAGGTCCTTGATCTACTTGGACTTGAGCTTTGTACAAGGAGATAGGAATGGATCGACTTGCATTCTTCTATATGTTAACTTCCAGTTGAGCCAACACCACATGTCTTTTTTCAACTGCATGGTTTTAGCTCCTTTGTCAAAGATCAAGTGACCTTAGGTATGTGGGTTCATTTCTGGGTTTTCAACTCTCTTCCATTGATGCACCTGGCTGTCATTGTACCAATACCGTGCAGTTTTTTATCACAATTCCTCTCTAGTCCAGCTTAAAGTCAGGGATGGAGATTCTAGCAGAAGTTTTTTTATTGTTAAGAATAGTTTTTCCTGCGGGGCGGTTGTGGCGCACGCCTTTAATCCCAGCACTTGGGAGGCAGAGGCAAGCAGATTTCTGAGTTCGAGGCCAGCCTGGTCTACAGAGTGAGTTCCAGGACAGCCAGGGCTACATAGAGAAACCCTGTCTCAAAAAACAAAAAACAAACAAACAAAAAAAAAGAATAATTTTTCCTATACTAGGATTTTTGTTATTCCAGATGAATTTGCAAATTGCTCTGTGAAGAATTGAGTTGGAATTTTGATGGGGAGTGCATAGAATCTATAGATTACTTTCAGCAAGACTGAGGAATAGCAAATGGCTGAGAAGCACCTACAGAAATATTCAGCATCCTTAGTCATCAGGGAAATGCAAATCAAAACAATCCTGAGATTCCACCTCACACCAGTCAGAATGGCTAAGATCAAAAACTCAGGTGACAGCAGATGCTGCCAAGGTTTTGGAGAAAGACGAACACTTCTTTGCTGGTGAGATTGCAAGCTGGTATAACCACTCTGGAAATTAGTTTGACAGTTCCTCTGGAAGTTGGACATAGTACTACCAGAGGACCCAGCTACACCACTCCTGGGCGTATACCCAGAAGATACTCCAACATGTAATAAGGACACATGCTCCACTATGTTCATAGCATCCTTATTTATAATAGCCAGAAGCTGGAAAGAATCTAAATACCCCATAACAAAGGGATGGATACAGAAAATGTAGTACATTTACACAATGGAGTACTACTCGGTTTTAAAACAATGAATTTATGAAATTGTTAGGGAAATGGATGGATATGGAGAATATCTTCCTGAGTGAGGTAACCCAATCACAAGAACACACATAATATTCACTCACTGAGAAGTGAATATTAGCCCAGATCCTCGGAATACCCAAGATACAATCCACAAACCACAAGAAACTAAAGAAGGTAGACCAAAGAGTGGATACTTCTATCCTTCTTAGAAGGGGGAAAAAAGTACCCATGGAAGGAGTTGCAGAGACAAAGTATGGAGCAGAGACTTAAGGAAGGAGAATCCAGAGACTGCTCTACCTGGGAATCCCTCCCATATTCAATCACCAAACCCAGACACTATTGTGAATTCCAACCACTGCTGGCTGACAGGAGGCTAATATAGCTGTCTTTTGAAAGGCACTGCCAGTATCTGACTAATACAGATGTAGATGCTCACAGCCGTTCCTGGACTGAGCACAGGATCCCCAATGAAGGAGTTAGAGAAAGGACTCAAGGAGCTTAAATTGTTTACAGAGCCTTAGAAGGAACAACTATATGAACTAACTTGTGCCTTCAGAGCTCCCACCAACCAAACCACCAATCAAAGAGTACACATGGTGGGACTCATGACTCCAGCTGAATATGTAGCAGAGGCTAGCCTAGTTGGTTATCAATGGGAGAAGAGGATCTTGGTCCTCTGAAGGTTCTATATATGCTCCAGTGTTGAGGAATGCCAAGGCCAGGAAGAGGGAGAGGGTGGGTTGGTAAGCACGGGGAGAGGGGAGGGAAAAGGTAGTTTTAGTTTTTTTTTTCAGAGGGGAACTGGGAAAGGGGATATCATTCAAAATGTAAATAAAGAAAATATCTAATTAAAAAATTAAAAGAAAAAAGAAGAAAGAAGAAAACCCAGAAATATCAGCACACAATTATGCACACTTGATCTTCGAAAAAGATGACAAAAATAACAATGGAAAAAAGAAAGCATCTTCAATCAATGGTACTGGTCTAACTAGCAGTCTTTATGTAGACAAATGAAAATAGATACATGATTGTCACTTGCAGAAAGCTCAAGTCCAAGTAGATTAATAACTTCCACCTAAAACCAGATACACTGAATCTAACAGAAGAGAATTGGAAAAGAGCCTTCAAGTCATTGGCACTGGGGGGAGATTTCATAAACAGAACTCCAATGGCCCAGGCCTGGTAAAACTCTGCAATAAATCCATATGACCATGGGCTTTTTTTGGTTAGGAGGTTTTTAATGACTTCGTCTATTTCCTTAGGGGATATGGACCTATTTAGATAGTTTACCTGCTCTTGTTTTAATTTTAATATATGTGATATCTGTCTAGAAAACTGACCATTTCTTTGAGATTTTCCAGTTTTGCTGAGTATAGGCTTTTGTAGTAGGATTTGATGATCTTTCGGTCTCTTCCATTTCTGTTATTGTGTCTCCCTTTTCATTTATGATTTTGTTAATTTGGGTACTACCTCTGGGCCCTTTAGTTAGTTTGGCTTAGGATTTATCTATCTTATTGATTTTTTTCAAAGTACTGGTTTTTGGTTTTGTTGATTCTTTGTATTGTTCTCTTTGTTTCTATTTGGTTGATTTTGGCCCTGACTATTTCCTGCTTGGGTGAGTTTGCTTCTTTTTGTTCTAGAGCTATCAGGTGTGCTATTAAGTTACTAATGTAAGATCTCTCCAGTTTCTTTACCAGGGCATTTAGTGCCGTGAATTTTCCCCTTAGCAATGTTTTCATTATGTCCCAAAAGTTTGGGTATGATTTATCAAATTTTTTTGTTAAATTCCAGGAAATCTTTAATTTCTTTCTTTATTTCATCTTTGACTATGTTATCATTGAGTACAAAGTTGTTCAGTTTCCCTGTGTACATGGGTTTTCTATTGTTTTTGCTGTTATTGAAAACCAGCATTAAGCCACAGTGATCTGATAGGATGCATGGGTTATTTCAGTCTTCTTGTATGTGTTGAGGGTTGTTTTATGACCTAGCAGATTATATGATAGTATACAAAAGCAACCCCAAGAATTCTGCCAGAGAACTTCTCCAGCTGATAAAGGACTTCAGCAGAGTGCTGGATATAAGACTCAATCAAATAAATCAATAACCTTCATTTATACAAATGATAATCAGGCTAAGAAAGAAATTAGGGAAATAATTCCCTTCACAGTAGCCACAAATAATATAAAATATCTTGGGGTAACTCAAACAAAACAAGAGAAAGATCTATATGACAATAACCTCAAGTCTCTCAATAAAGAAATCCAAGAAAAGCTTAGAAAATGGAAAGATCTCCCACGTTTATGGATTGGCAGAATTGGGATAGTAAAAATGACCATCCTATCAAAGGCAAACTACAAATTCAATGTAATCCCCATCAAAACCCCAACACAGTTCATCCAAGACATAGTAAAAACAATTCTTAAAATCATCTGGAAAGGCAAAAAACCCAGAATAGGAAAAAAATTCAGAACGATAAAAGAAATTCATCCATGACCTCAAGCTTTCCTATATAACAATAGTGATAAAAACTGCATGACAGACACATTACCAATTGAATAGAATTGAAGATGCAGAAGTAAAACCATATACTTAAGGATACTTGATCTTTGAAAAGGAAGCCAAAAATATAAAATGGAAAAAGAAATAATCTTCAATAAATGGTGCTGATCTAAGTGGCTGTCTTTATGTAGAAAAATGAAAATAGACGCATATTTTTCACCTTACACAAAACTTAAGTCTAAGTGGATCATTTTAAGTCCTCAACTTAAAACCAAACATACTGAACCTAATAGTAGAGAAAGTGGGAAAGAGCCTTGAACTCATTGGCAGAGACGAAAATTTTCTAAACAGAACTCCAATGGCTTATGCTCTAAGATCAAGAATTGATAAATGGGACCTCATGAAACTGGAACGCATCTGTAAGGCAAAGGAGGTAGTCAATAAGACAAATCGGGCAACCTACAGATTAGGAAAAGATCTTTACCAATTTCATATCCAATAGAGTGCTAATATCCAATATATACAAAGAACTCAAGAAGTTAGACTCCAGAAGTTAGTAATCTAATCACAAAATGGGGTCTATAACTAAACTGCGAATTCACAACAGAGGGATCTCGAATGACTAAGAAGCACCTAAAGAAATGTTCAAAGTCATTTAGTAATCAGAGAAATGCAAATCAAAACGACCCTAACATTCCACCTTACATCAACCACAATGGCTAAAATTGAACTGTCAGGTGACAACACATGTTGGCAAGGATGTGGAGAAAGAAAAGCACTCCTTATTCACTGATGGGATTGCAAACCACTCTAGAAATCAATCAGGAGGTTCTTCAGAAAATTGGAAATAGATCTATATACCACTCTTGGAATTATACCCAAAAAATACACTACCAGGCAACAGGGGCACATGTTCTCCTATGTTCATAGTGGCCTCTTTTTGTGATTTCCAGAGGCTGGAAACAACCCAGATGTTCCAGGACAGAAAAATGGATACAGAAATTGTGGTTCATTTACACAATGGAATACTACTTAGATATTAAGACCCAGGACATCCTGAGTCTTGCAGAGAAATGGATGAAACTAGAAAATATGAGTGAGGAAGCTCAGACCCAAGGACATGCATGTACTCTCTACTAAGTGGATATTAGCCAAAATAAAAATATGGAGTACTCAAGATACAGTCCACAGAACTCAAGAATGTAAACAAGCTGAAGGACCCAAGTGAGAATACCTCAGTCTCATTTTGAGGGAGAAGAAAGCAATCACAAATGGAGAAAGAGGGAGGGACTTGGGAAAGAAAGAGGATATGCAGTCGGGAAGAGGGTAACACGATCAGGTATTTGGTGAGAGAAAAGGACTAAAGTCCTGAGAGACAGCAGAAAGAATGGAAACCAGCAATCTTGGGAGGTAGGAGATAGGGGGACACCAGCAGAAAGACAAGACATCAAATGAGGGATGGGGTTGCCATCTCACAGTCAATCAGATCCAAAAGGACATGCATAGTTTACACTCACCAACCAGGCAGCATACACTAGCTAATATGAGGCCCCCAACACATATACAGTGGAGGACTGCTTGGTCTAACTTCAGTGGGATAAGGTTCATCTAGCCTTCAAGATGAGAGATTTGAGGCCTAGGGAGTGAGGAGGTCTGGTGGAGTGGAGTTGGAGGTATAGGGACATTCTCTTGGAGTTCGGGAAGGAGGAATGGGATGAGGAACAGTCGGAGGGCAGATCAGATCAGGATGGTGATAATGTCTGGATTGTAAAAAAAGACTTAATAGTAATAGTAATAGTAATAGTAATAGTAATAGTAATAGTAATAGTGATCATAATAATAAACTGTATAGGAAATTCTTAATGTCTAATTTTGTTATTTTTTCTTAATGTCATGTAGACATTGCACAATATAAATAAAATATATTTTTTCTAAAAGGTAAGCATGAATTTGCTTTTGTGTATGTAAGTTAACAATCTACTACTGAGTTCTTTTTTTATTCTCAAAATTATTCCCAGTTAATTTGTACATGCTATTTTCATTTTCCTTATTAATGGATTGAAGAGATTGCATGACAACAAGCAATTAAATTATAGGTGGATACTCACAGATCTGGATGGGATTTATTAAGCTTTTTAAAGTGTTGTCCCTGATTTTGGTTCTCATCTGTAAACCTCAATAGTGATTAGTCCTTATCTCCAACTATGGCCCTGTTAGGATTAATTTGAATGACCTGATAGCTTTTGTTCACACTGGCTCAACACTTGTCTTTTTCCCACAAGTCCAAAGACTATTAATTACAATCACTGACTGCTGTAATTCACAAAGACCTCTGTGAGTCTCCAGACAATCTTTGCGAAGAGTTCAAATATAAGTACCTGCTGTACTCCAGGTCTGGTATGGATCTATTTCAGTAGCTAAAAACATGCCAACAAGATTTATGGAGAGAACTCATATGACAGACAAAAAACATTTTTCACTCTAGTTTTACTGTTCAAAGTTAGAAAACAATTCTTTTACTTGTGCATCCAGTTTATAATTCACTTAACTTGAGAATTCAAGTACAATATTTACTTGAGGTGATAGTAAATCTTGAATCTCAATATTATTAAATTAGGGATCATCTAAGGAACCTGTGTCTGAGATAGTCTGTGACGGCTGAAAATATTTTCTGAAAGTAGCTGAAGTGGAATGATGCTCCCACAACACTGTCACTGCCACACATACACACATGTACATACACCATATGTGTATACACACACAATACACTTCCAGCATGTGGGGCTTCTTTTAGAATCTCTGCAAACATAAAGATTTCTGAGTAAAAACAGAAAAACAGACAGGTTTTGCCTGCCTGTCTGTCTGTCTAAAATCTCGGTTACTGAAGGCAACTATTGTTTATGGACATGAGAACACAGTATTTTCAGCTTTCCAACTTGAAGTGAAGATTCATAATTTTCTTCTAATACTACAGGCCTTCCTCACCAAATGGCAACAGCTGTGGCTTCTAGCTACTGTGTTCTCAGTAATTTTATTGGTTCTGTTCCTGTCAACTCTTCTGGCTTGTATAGCCTAAGAGCTACAAGAAAAATGATATATACTATTAGCACAAGAGCAAAAAGAAACTTTTAATTCAAACAAGATTCCCCCCAAATTTAGAGCATTTAATTAAATACATACAAACATGCAAATGCAATCTATAAAATATTATATGGTGCTAATTTTAGTGTAACTAAAACAATTGTGAGAAATGTGAAATAGAAACACATTATAAGTATATCATTTATATGTGAAAATATGAAGGTATCATAACTAAATTGCACCATAAATTGTGGCATTCAGTTGCATATAGAAGGTAGAACATACAATTTTTGTAGTTTCTTTACAAGAAACACCTGTAACTAGAACAATTTTAGATCTTTGGAAATCTTATGAATATAATTTAGTATGTTGCTAGTTAATGACACTCAAGCTTAAACAGAAAATGTATGCGATATGTACACTTTTTACTGGTTGCTTGAAGGTAATGTGGTAACATGTTTTAAATTCATATGTGTTGACTGCAAGCCATTCATGACATGGGGAAAGTATCGTATCTTCCACTGCAGAAATTCATACTTCTGTGAATATTTCAGATGAAATTCTTGACTGATACAAGAAAAATGAGAAATTATCTAAAATGAGTTGGCAGGAACTCATAATTGGGAAGAAAAAGTGTGATTTAAACATTAAAATTAAGCAAGCATGAACCTTGAAGTGAATTAAAGCAATGGCCATACTTTTCAAAATATGAGTACAAGAAAAATTGAAATTAAGCATTAAAAATGTAATAAAAGTTACTGAAGGGAAGAAAATTAAGATTAAACATGGATAATGAAACTGCCTTAATAGGACTCCCAGAAGGAAAAAGATTAAGCAAGAAGCAGACATTACATTAAAATTCATTATTCATAAATATATTAAATTAATTATAAAAATTATGTATTTGAATGATAAAATTATATATTCCAGTAAAATGAGAAATTAGTTAAAAAATAAGTATTTTGTACATTTCAACAAAGAATAAAAAAAGAAGCACATGAGGAAGACAGAAGTGAACAAGATCAGTTTAAATCAAATCATATCTCAGAGATAGTTTATTTAAAATTTGTTATTCAAGATAATATATTTGACTATGTGCTCCAGCCACAACTGCCTAAGCAAACATTTAACTTTCAAACTACCTCTTTAAAAAGAAAGGAGATAGCTGAGTCAAATGGTTTCTTTTCAAGTAATGCATATTGATGTACACCTGGAGTTCAAACAATTGGGAGACTAAAGGAGTAGGATAATGGCACCTTTCAACCCAGCCTATTCTAGTTACAAAGATTCTGACTCAAGAGATCAAATGACAACGATAAATGATAAAATAAATAAGCCTTGCCTTACTCAGAAGTTAAATTATGTTTTAATAGTGGGTAATGCTAAGAAAAATAAGGTTTTTTTTCTGAAGAAATTATTCTAAAACACAGAAATGACACTCCAATTATAATGTTGAAACTTTGAATATCATGTTTTCTTGATACATGAGCCTTCTTCAAATGCATGGACAGCGGTATTAGAAGGCTACAGGTACATTACCCATACCTACTGAGAGTTGGCTGCACCAAGAGGAAAGGAATCTAGCCAAAATAAACCTATAACACTATGTGGACCTCTGAAGGCAGACAACAGAGTGTGCAACTATTGAACTTTTCTCCCGAGTTCATTTCTGAACCTCTGATGAGCATGGCAAGTAGCCACCTTTAGGAAGAAAAAAATCACACTTAAGCATTGCAGTGGAAAATTTAAAAACCTGGAGGCAGTAATAGTATATTATTGTACAGTACAGCTCATTTTGCCTTCTAAGTTTCTTGGGAACCAAGAATTGGAGTAGATGAAATAAATGCTGAGCACCACTATATTCACATAATTAAGTAATGTAATATTAGTTCCATTACACAGATAAAAAAATTGAACTTCAATCCTATGGGGACATTTGTTAAGGTTAAACAACTAATGAGTGAGTGATGGAAAAAGAATGCTGTTAGAGCACAGGCAATCTACTGTTCTTCCCTGAGCGCCTCAGGGACCTAGCAGCTATTTTTGTCATTATCTATCACCACTGTCAGGTGCACTAGCTGTATAAGGCAAATAAAAGGAACTCAACATCACCTGGGCTCACTTCTCTCCTTCCCTTCCTCCCTTCCCCCCTCTGTCTCTGTCTCTGTTTCTTTCTGTCTCTCTGTCTGTCTGTCTGTCTGTCTGTCTCTGTCTCTGTCTGCCTATCTCTGTCTCTCTGTCTATATCTCTGTCTCTCTCTCTCCTCTCTTCCCTGAGTATAACCCTTTTCTACCCCTCGTCCCACTGTCCTCATAGCTCTCTCTCTTAGATTCTATCTCTTCTCTGCATCCTAACTTCTCTCCATTCCCCAAATAATCCCCTTTCGCATCATATCTGTTGCATGACATAATTTCTCGGGCTGCACCTGGCTTCGTGGCACCAATGGTACCCCCTCGCAGTGTTACAATTCATATCAAATATATACTCACGTAGCTTGACCCAACGATCCATATGCTGAAAAACATACTAAATACTACTTTTGTATACCAAATATAACATTTTTGACTGCATTATCTTATAATTATAAATACTATTGGTTAATTTTGTTTACAGAATAATATGGCTTTCTACTTGGAGAATTTATATCAGAAATCATTCAGACCTTTCTAGATGTAGGAACACATCTGACTGCCATGATTACTAGGTTTACAATTTAGAAAATATTTTAAATAGAGATCTCAGGTCATTCAGCTCTGAACTCAAAGCTAAGTGTGAAATTACCACACAACAGATTCTTTCATGATCTCAGTTCCTTGGCAGTTCACTGTAAAGTTTCCTGTTCTCCTGTTTCCCTTCCTTCCTTCTTTCCCTCCTTCCTTTCTTCCTTCCTTCCTTCCTTCCTTCCTTCCTTCCTTCCTTCCTTCCCTCCTTCCTTCTTTCTTTTTTTTATTTTTGGACTGGGAATTATATAAGACTATTCAGAGACAATTAAAAGGACATACAAGTAGAGGAAATTTTAATTTCCTTTGGATAAACAAATTTTATAAAAGAATATTTAAAATATATTCTGAGAACAAATGAGACATACATTTTCAGAAACATAACATATAAGACAACAGTATTACATTTTTCTCACAAAATATTAATCTTAGAAAACTTAAATAATGTATCAATTTTATGCTGTTTCTAAAAATAGAAAGTATGTGTAAAAAACTTCTGATTGTTGTAACTTCAAATGTTTTACTGAGTTAGTCAATTATTTGAATTATAAATTATAGTCTTTTCTTTTTAAAATTTATTTATATTTATTCTTTTTTTTTCAAGATAGGGTTTCTCTGTGTAGCCCTGGATGTCCTGGAACTCACTCTGTAGAACAGGCTGGCCTCAAACTCCGAAATCCACCTGCCTCTGCCTCCCGATTGCTGGGACTAAAGGCATGCGCCACTACTGCCCGGCTCTTATTTTTATTCTTTAATCATTTTTATTTCATCCTCTTCCAGGTCTGCCCTCGCCCCTGTTTTCTATCCCATACCTCTTGCCCCACCCCATCCCCAACCTCACTCAACCACCCCACCCCCATCCCACCATGTCTCCCCCACTTCCCGGGTCCTCAGTTTTCCCTAGGGTTAGGTGCATTTTCTCTCACTATGGTCAGACCAGGCAGTCCTCTGATGTATAAGTGTCACTGGCCTCATATAAACTGGTGTGTGCTGCCTGGTTGGTGGCTCGGTGTTTGAGAGATCTCAGGGACCAGGTCAGTTGAGGCTGTTGGTCTTTCCAAGGAGCTGCCTTGCTCCTCAGCTTCTTACAGCTTCAACCACAGAGGTCCCCAGCTTCAGTCCATTGGTTGGGTGCTAGAATCGGGTGCTAGAATCTGCATCTGACTCTTTCCGCTGCTTGTTGAGACTCTCAGAGGGCAGCCATGCTAGGCTCCTGTCTGCAAGCAAACTACAGCACCAGTAACAGTGTCAGGGCCCCAGGCCTCTCCTTGAGCTGGACTCCAAGTTGAGTCTGTCACTGGACCTCCTTTCTCTCATGCTATTCTCCATTTTTGTCCCTGTAGCTCCTTGAGACAGGAACAATTATGGGTTAGAGTTTTTGACTGTGAGATGGCAACTCCATCCCTCCACTTGATGTCCTGACCTCCACTGGAGATGGACTCTACAAGTTCCCCTTCCCCACTTTAGAGCACTTCATCCAAGGTCCCTCCCTTTGAGTCTTGAGAGTCTCTAACCTTCCAGGTCTCTGGTACATTCTGGAGGGTGCCCCCACCTCCTACCTCTCTATGTTGTCTGTTTCCATTCTTTCTGCTGGCCCTCAGGACTTCAGTCCTGTCCCCTCCAATACCTGATCACGTCCCCCCC
>JADRCD010195896.1:30830-49282 GCA_019843815.1 Montemys delectorum | reverse complement strand
TTCTACCAGAGCACCCAGCTATACCACTCCTGGGCATATACCCAGAAGATGCTCCAACATGTAATAAGGACACACGTTCCACCATGTTCATAGCAGTCTATTTATAATAGCTAGAAACTGGAAACAACCCAGATGTCCCTCAACAGAGGAATGGATACAGAAACTGTGGTACATCTACACAACGCAGTACTACTCAGCTATTAAAAACAATGAATTTATGAAATTCTTAGGGAAATGGATGGATCTGGAGAGTATCATCCTGAGTGAGGTCACTCAATCACAAAAGAACACACATGGTATGCATTCTCTGATAAGTGGTTATTAGCCCAGAAGTTTGGAATATAGGACGAACAACCCACAAACCACAAGAAACTTAAGAAGAAGGAAGACCAAAAGGTGGACATTTCATTCCTTCTTAAAAGGGGGAACCAAATACCCATGGAAGGAGTGGCAGAGATTAACTATGGAGCAGAGACTGAAGGAAGGACAAGCCAGAGTAAATATAGTTCTCTCCTGAGAGGCTCTGACAATACTTGACTAATACAGATGTAGAGGCTCATAGCCATTCATTGAACTGAGTACATGGTCCTCAGTGAAGGAGTTAGAGAAAGGATCTGTGGATCTGAAGGGTTTGTAACCCCTTAGGACAAGCAACAATATGAACTAACTAGTACCCTCAGAGCTCCCAGGGACCCAACCATCAATCAAGGACTATACATGGTGGGACTGAATGTTCTGGCAGCATGTGTATAGTAGAGGATTGCAAATTCGATCATCAATAGGAGGAAAGGACCTCGGCCTTGTGAAGGTTTTGTGCCCCAGTGTAGGGGAATGCCAGGGCCAATAAGTGGGAGAGGGTGGGGTGGCAGGCATGGGGCGGGGGAAGGCAACAGGGGTTTGTTCTTGTTGTTTTTGTTTGTTTGTTTTTTCGTTTGTTTTTTTGGAGGGGAAACTGAGAAAGGAGAAATTTACATGTAAATAAAGAAAATATCTAATAAAAAAAAAAAGAAAAGAAAAGAATTAGCAATGAAACAAACAAATAAACAAGCAAGCAAGCAAAGTAATGGGCCAAGGGAATGAGCTGGTTTGGATAGACCCTGATGGGAATTGGCTTACTTGTGTGTACCCTGGCCTGGTTTAATAAGAAAAAAAAAAAGATGATAAATTTTGTGAGTATGTCTATCCACAATTGCCCAGAATTCAGTCTTTGAGATTCCTGAGATGTTCTATGAACAGAGTTTTATTCCTTTCTCTGCTTTTTTCCTTTAAACAGGTCTGATCGAGAAGAATCTGCCAATGGAACACTTATGACACTTTTCTAAGCACATGTAGCCATCACTACTTACTTTTTTTGCTAAGATGAAGTGTAAAGGTAGTTGAGAAATGAGTATGTCTTTTTAAAAAATTTTAAATGACTCATATAAACACAAGCACATATGTATAATGCTAAAAGGCAAAATACAGCAAAACTACATATAAAACATGATATAAATTCTGAAAATAATTAAAACTGTTCATGAGCAATATGCAAGTCTTATAAGGCAACATGCCAACAGAAATGTACCCATTGCCATTGCTTAAACTGCAACAATTTCCATTAAAAATGGGTTACAGGTAATGTGTGATCAGAACATGTAAAAATTACACAAAATGAAAATGTGTGCTTTCTGAAAGGATCAAGAATGACAGTACTTAGATAGAACAATGTGTGTCTTAGTCTGGTTGGGATGTTATAACAAATTCTATAGACACAGAGGAGGAAGGTCATTGTCAAATAAATGTATTGCTCATAGATCAGGACATTGGGAGGGTTGCTAATAAGTTATAAGCAGGTTCAGTGTCTGATGAGGACCTGTGTGCTGGCTCATAGGTGAAGACTCGATATGTGCCTTCATGAGAAGGAAAGGGAAATGTAGTTCTGAAAACAGCTAAATAGGAGTTGTGTGTCCTTTTGCCTTCTGAGCTGGTCTCCATTTGTCTTTTCTTCATTTGGACTCCCTGATTAAATGTTACAAAGTGATAAGCCCTCAATAAAGAAGCTATCCATTGAACAATTCTGAGAGTCTCTCAATCACTCTCAGTACAAGTAATATGGGTCAGGGTTGTCAAGTCAGATTCTAGAACATTATCTGCCATTTAGTGCATGTGGAAGAAGTAAGTAGTAGATAAACAAATAAAAGTGAAGTGATATCTACTTTACAACTTTCTGTTCTAGTATCTTCTCTAATTGTAAATCAGTACATAGAAGTGGAAAGGAAGCCACCAGGATAGGAGGAAACAAAGAGGACAGGGATGAGGAAGAAAGGAGGAAGAAATAAAAAAAATGTAGCTTGAAAAAAATTCAAGGATGAGCTCTAATACTTTCTAAGTCAATACAAATAGAAAACTACAGAGCAATATATATTATGCCAAATTACAAAATCAAAATGTTGAAAAACATTAATGTAAATTTTGAAGAGTAGACAGAAAGTATATGTACAAAAACCAAATACATCTGTAGAGGCACAGGTTGGTATATGTCCATATATCACACCACACACACACACACACACACACACACACACACACACACACACAAATTATATAGCATTTCTTATCCTGCCTAATAATATAGCACGAATATTTCCATATGCCACACCTCTTCTGTAGAAACTTTATTCCACGTTAATCACTTGAAATACCACACTCATTACACCCTAGCTGGCCACTTGTAGAAGACTTATTCATGTCTTTGTTTTGTTCTCTTAATCCAGTATTCATGCATCAATACTACTCGGGTTAACTTGTTTGTCAGACACACCTTAGAATGTGTTTGTATATTTCCTACCCATAAATGACCATCTTAATGATATTTCCTTTGAAATTGTAATAACATACCAGATTGTTTGAGAAACAGATGATCTATTTGCCATGACTATTTCTATTTCCAAAAGTCTGAAAGTTTGAAAAAAATGAAAGATTTACATACTTAAGATTTCACATGGTTGTCTCAGCTTTCCTAATGTAGGCTTTGGACATTCCTTAAGTTGACTACATTACTTCTGTTGTCATTAAAAATTCTGTCCTTTCTTCAAAGAAATTATTATTAACACCCATGAATGTTCTTAGACTCTCACTGTCAGTTTGATATATTGCTAATGTTTATAGTTGATTAGAAGTTCTGTGTTTTTCTTTTGAATGTTTCACAAATACTATATTATCTCTTTAGCATAATTTAGTCCCTTCATTCTAAGTTTCACTCTATTTTTTCTCTTACCCACTTAATTGATAAGTGTACTTGAATCATGCATTGATATACTCTTACATATAGTCTTCTATATAGGCTGGGAGTCTTCTGTAAGTCCATTTATCAAGGAAATGTGATTGGTGTTTCTTACCAAATCAGGCTTGTTCTTAATTAAGTATTCATGAAAGTAAGAGAAAAAAATCAAGAGATCTGATTTTTCTAAAACTAACTTTTCATAAAATTCAACAGCATATTTCCCAGACTGCTTTTAGCCATGTTAGACATGAGCATATGGTTTCATTGTGTCACATCTTTTACTACTACCTCTACCACTGAAAATCCATATGTTTAGGTTGTCCTAACTTGTACAAGATCAATACCATAGGTGTGTTCCCTTCACATGATTCCGTGTTTGACTTCCTTTTCCTATATTTCTCTGGAGAAAATTTTTAAAATGTGTTCCATAACCATTTATTTACATGACAGATGTGTTTAGTCAAGATTCTGTTATGTGTTTTAAGGTCAAAATGCCAGGCTTTCATCTTCGCCAACAGTCAGCTTGAATCTGTTGTGGTTTGAATGGTTATGGTTTTATATTGTTTAATTTGGAAGTTTCTTATCTTTCATTCTAGTCTATGATTTTAATTAAGGTCAGCAGATATATTTCTTGAGTTAGAATCTTTAAACAGTGAGAATGGAGGATGACCCTGAGAGACCCACTCACTTTCTTTCCCTTCAACCCTCAATCCAAGTTCTGTGTCAGGCATTGATGTATGATCAGTGCATTCTTCAACTGGCTTATCTAAACCAACCATTTGGACTAGTGGGTGTTAATACATCTGCTCCTAGTGTGAGTACATTTACACATGCTCTTGATCTCAAGCCTTCTCTCCAGCCTTCTAGACTGGTTCTCAACAGATGCCTTCCGTTAGAAACTAAAAGAATTGATGCTTTTCTCCATCACAAAGTGTAGCTTTAGCAGTGTCTTCATGGGTGCAAATATATCTCAAAACATACTGCAAATCCACTATGTCCTTTGTTTAATATTTTTTCTTAATACCTTAAGCATTTTAGTGTTCAACTTACCCCACAATTTTCCTAAATGAAATTTATATGGTACAAATATTTATGTTTTAGGGGATGTATATATCGTTTTCTTTTCCTCATTTGCATTTCTCACATTGACTTTACTCAGTGTCCCCCAGTGTGTCTGAAGTCCCATCTATTTTCTGTTTTTACCATTGCTCCAGTGATGTTTATTCAAGAAAAATTTCCATCTCTATTTGAGTCTTGATCTCTGTCAACTCTATTTCCGTCATGTTTTGTGTTATTATTTCCACTTCATGTTTTATATGCATTGCTGAGCTCTTTTGGCCTCAAAAGATCATTTTCTCTTTAATTTCCTTGACATTCTAGGGTCATATTGACCCATAATTGTCATCTAATCCATAATGTGACATTCCCACTGTGTGTTTTGTATTTTACTTTAGTTTTCATTTATCTTTTTACTTCTCTGGTGGTGCCTAACAGGCACGATATCTATTGTTTTCTTACTGTTCTGAACAAGGACCATACACTCATGTAGCTAGCTGTTTGTGAGAAAGAGAAGTTCTGAATGAAATTGAAAAGTGGCTTCAATATTCTTCTATCTTTTCCTTATTAATTATATGTGTGTTCCTGTAACAAAACAAGAGGAATTTATTTCCCACAGTTCTAGAGGTGATGTTTGAGGTTTTTTAAGGGGATATAACAAACAGGTTATGGTAAGAGTTCTTTTCTGGAGCTGATATATTGTATTCTCATTTCTCAAAAAGATGCCAAGAAAGCATGAGTAAGGTAGCACATTGCATTTGGGAGGCTGAGTCTGGAGGATTGTCCAGACAAGGCAATGCAGACTGTGAAAAGGGACTTTATCTCGATGAAATAAGATAAAATATAAAATAGAACAGGAAAAAAATGAGGCGGCTTTTTGATAAGCACACAAATCCCATTCTTGAAAGTGCCATTCCAAGGATTTTATAATCTAGATATTGGAATGCAATAGCATTTCATAGGGAGGAATGGATATTTCAACATGGGATTTTTCTATAGAATATTTATAAATATTCTGTTATTTTCTTATTTACACATCTGCAAATGTGTGCTTGTCCTTGTCTAGGAGGATGTTGGAGATTTAAAGTTAGAGGAATTTTCATGGCAGCTCTTCTTTACCCTGTGCTTTGGACAATTACTACTACCCTCTGAGCTTAATGTGTTAGACTTCCTATTGTGTGATAATATCACCCATTCCACAGAATTCTGTTGACAGCAGTTTAAAGCTTGGGTGCTGTGCACATCTACATTTTTGTGTGTCTAACTTTCCATGGAAGATTTTGCTCAGGGTTTACTGTCAGTAGAAGATGTCTCTGTTTGCAGATTTCAGGTATGGCTGATTAACATGGGCTCTAGGGAATCAGCTTTATAGCCTTGACACTAAGATTGCTTTCTGGCTTTGGTGATGACAGAGTCCTTCTGCTTTATTATTCTGTTTGTTTTCAAATGGTTCAGAAAGGCCAATCATGATGTATTTACTCTGCTATCTTTACCAGATGTGTGTCACAGGTGTCAGAAATTCCTCAAAATGTCTACACATAAGAGGCCCTTTCTTTTTGGCTATGAGGCAAGCTTCTGATATTCTATTGTATTAATCATTTCAACATTACAGTCAAGAGGTTCAGCCTTATGATCAAGGTGTCACTTTACTGGACACACCTTTCTAAGACCTGTTTCAAAAATTGTGGTTGTTACACATGCATGTTGCTGTTTTGTGTGTATGTACCCATTTATGTATCCATACATATATTGCCATTTTATATTCTGTTAAAAAGGAATGATATTCTGATAATATACTTATATATGAGACAGTCATATAAGTAATCATCATCTTAACTTCTTTTTTTTACCTAATGGCTGAGAAATCTCACATGTTAAAAGATGAGAAGATTTTGGGGATTGTTCTCAAGTTCTCTGGTCATTGATTACATCCAAAGATCCATAAAAGTAATTGCCTAATTGCAAATAGCTTGCACTCAACAACTTATAAGAATTCAAGGCATAAATGTGTTTGGGAAGTAAATTATCCCCTAAATAGGTGACCCTGAAGCCTCATGAACTAACTGTGCCTTCCTCACTTATTAATAAGCATCATTTCCAAGCAACCAGGATGTATTGAGTTGGGAGTCCCTGAGTGCGAGAGGGTCCAGAAATAGCTTTGACTTTTCCTTTTTTTAATTTACCTTGTGGGGCTATGGGGAATGAGCAATCCTTTAGTCTGTCAATATCATCAGCAAAGGCACCATATGAAAAGCTGATGGGGGGAGGGAGGGAGGTGATGGGGGAGGCTCAGCTGAGAAGATGGAATATCTATTTGACACAGAAGAGGGTCCTCAGACCTCTGCAAAGCCAAAATGTCAAAATCAGCCACTGAAAAAGATCTGAGTCATCAGAATTGTGACATTGACAAGGCTCTTCTATACACAATGGGTGAAACTTCTAATTCCTCTGTTACATTTATGGGTCAGGACATTTTCTGTTTCTGTCTTTATCCAAGTAAGTTTACATATTTACTTCACTAATTATTTTATCAATAGATCTATCTAAACAACTTCTCTTATTTGTTCTTTTTATTAATTCCATTCAATAAACATGTACTAGTTTATGTCCTGAAAAGTATGAATCTTATAAAGTTATTTTTCTTATCTTTATCTGATTTTATTATTCAAGAGAAAAATAAGTAATGGTTCAAAGGTAGAAAAGAAAATAACTGTTTCTTAACCAAATGGCAAAGTAATGCAGTACAGATCCTAGTACATTTTTTGTATTTCTAAATGTTTATTACATTTTAGAGATTTATCCGTGGGCATCTAGAGACCTAAGAAGTCAGGGAAGAATGAGCTACAAAATGTTAGGAAGTGAATATAAACCTTAGAAAGCTGTAATTTTTAAAACAGGAAAGAAAATGGGCAAATGATGGAGTATAATTATTGTCCCTCTGTAACAAAATAGCTGTAGGTTTAATTGGGGAAAAACACACACACACACACTGTAAGGGTCTTAACTTTCTTCATTCATAAAATGGGGATAACATTCTTTTCTTTAAAATGTTCTCTGAGACCCGAGAGAGAGAACACAGACGAAGTACCTCATAAAAACTTAAGTACAGTTTTCTTCTACCTATGTGCCTTACTTTTTATTAGAACCTTTCTTCCTTCAGTAATAAGCTATCTCCATCATCTTTTTTAAATTACAAGCTGGTACTACCACTCTGGAAATCAGTCTGGTGGTTCCTCAGGAAATTGGACAGAACACTACCTGAGGACCCAGCCTAGTGGTAACTCCTGGGCATATACCCAGAAGATGCTCTAATGTGTAATAAGGACACATGCTCACCTATGTTCATAGCAGTCATATTTATAATAGCAAGAAGCTGGAAATAGCCCAGATATCCCTCAACAGAGAAATGGATACAGAAAATGTACATTTTTACAATGGAGTGCTACTCAGCTATTAAAAAAAAAATGACTTCACATAATTCGCAGGCAAATGGATGGATCTAGAAAATATAATCCTGAGTGAGTTAATTCAGTCACAAAATAACACACATGGTATGTACTCACTGATAAGTGGATATTAGGCAAAGAGCATGGAATACCCACAATACAACTCACGGACTACATGAAACTCAAGAGGAAGGAAGACCAAAGAGTGGATGCTTCAGTCCTACTTAGAAGAGGAAACAAAATGATCAAGGAAAGTAGAGGATAGGAGAGACTTGTGAGGAAGAGAAGAGAAGGAGGGGGAAAAGAGCAGAGAAATCAGGTATGGGAGGAAATGAAGGAGAAGTACAGAGGGTCAGAAAATTGAACAGAGGTGTGTAGCAATGGAGGGATGGGGAACTCGGGGTAGCAACCAGAAAGTCCCAGGTGCCAGGAAAGCAAGAGCCTCCCAGAAACCCTTGGGAATGACATTATCTGAAGTACCCCACAAAGGGGAGGGAGAACCTGTTGAGACCATATCCAGAGGTTAGGTATGACCACCCCACTCCCTGGTTGAGGGATGGGGCCACCCACCCACCTCCAAATTTTTAATCCAGAATTCCTCCTGTCTAAAAGAAATACAGGAGTGGACCAGAGACTGAAGGAAAGGCCCACCTAAGGATCCATCCCACATGCAGACACCAAACCCAGACAGTATTGCTGATGCCAAGTGCTTGCTGACAGAAGCCTGATACAGCTGTCTCCTGAGAGGCCCTGACAGAGCCTGACAAATACAGAGGCAGATGCTCCCAGTCAACCATTGGATTGAGCACAGGGACCTTAGTGGAGGAGTTACAGGAATGACTCAAGGAGCTGAAGGGGCCTTATCTGGCATCAATGGGAAGGGAGGGAGGCCCTTGGTCTTCTGAAGGCTTGACACCCCAGTGTAAAAGAATGCCAGAGTGGGAAGGCAAGAGTGGATGGGTTAGTGGGGGAGCACCCTCATAGAAGCAGGCAAAGGGCAAATGAAATAGGGGCAGTTGCACAGGGGAAACTGGGAAAGGGGATAACATTTGAAATGTAAACCAATAAAATATCTTAGTACATTTTTAAGCCTCACTTTTTTAAAAAATGCAGAGGAACCATGTACACAAAACAAACACTATTTTCTCTACATACTGCTTTCTTTCATTTCCAGAAAGTATGATTTTTAACTAGAAGGGTTGCATGCCACTCTTTCCTATGGCCTCTTTTTACTCAGCAATGCTTTCAGGCAGGGTTCAACCTTTGACAAAGTTATTGTTAAGCCAAGCATAAATTACTGAATCAGAGGATTTCTTGTGGTTTCAGTAGAAGAAGCTATTAGAAAACAATATAATATCGTGTCAGAAAAATACTTCCGGGGCAAGTTTATCTCCTCCGCAAACAACCTATGCATCTTTGTCAACTTTTGTATCCTCTGCTTGCTCATTTGTAAGATATAGAAATTAATAGTGGGCAGTAAAGTCAATGGAAATCTGGGGAACAAGTTATTTGTAGGAAATACTATGCCAGTAAGCAATCATCCACAGCTCATGTGCATAGAGATTTTTGCTGGCTTGAAGAGAGAGAAGGAAGAGCCAAGCTCACACTTACTTTTCAGTGTTGAAAATTGTCACCTGTGAATAGTCTATGAATGGGGAGTAAACATCTGAGAAGTAGGAACTACACCTAAGACAACTTTCAATTTTCTTTAATTTTATATGTGTGTCTTAGCATAGAGTGTTTGTTGTGTTTATGTGTTTGTGCATAGTATGTGTGGTTATGTGTGTGCAAATGTGCATGCTGGCTCATGCATAGGGGCCAGCCAAGGATGTTTGGCATTCTACTGTAGCATTTTCTACATTATTCCCTTGAGACATTGTCTGTCACTGAGTTCGGAAAGAAGCTAGCATCCAGAAGGCTAGTGGGTCGTCCTGCTCCCACTTTCACAGAGCTTGGGTTACAGGTCCATCCACACTCAGGTTTTTATGTGGGAGCTGGGGTTTGCACTCATGTTTTCCTGCTGGCACTGCAAGCGCCCTTATCCACTGAGTCATCTCACTAGGTCCCTAATTTTCTTCAATTTCATTTTAAAACTTGGAGGGATACAAAAAAAATTTCTGGATGAATGTAATAATTTTTCTATTAAATACAACTTGGTTTCGAGGTAGAACTTCCTTTACCAATGTACTTAAATTAATGATTTTAAGATAAGGAGAATTCTCCAGGATTACTCATTAGATGAGTGGTTGGTTCTCAATCTATGTGTTTGCTTCTCATAGGTGCTGCATATCAGACATTTATGTGATGATTCTTAGCAGTGTCAAAATTATAGTTATCAAGTACTGATGGACTAATTTTATAGTTGACAGTCTCCACAACATGAGGAACTGCATTAAAGGGTCACAGCATTGGAAAGTTTGAGAACCACTCCCTAAACCCTAAATACAGTCAGGTGTTTCCTTATGAGGAAGAGACAGGAAGACATGGACACACCCAGAAAAACAAAAAGAGGGATCATATGGGCCTAGAGTCAGAGACTGGAACACTGCAGCCATCAAGCAGGAACTGCCAACAGCCACCCGAAGTTGGAAGAGTTGAGAATGGATTCTGCCACAGAAACTTCACAGAAAACATGACCCTGCCAACCTTCAGCTTGTGCCCAATGGAACAGATTTCAAGCTCTGGCCTCCAGAACCCTTTGTGCTCAGAGAAAATAAATTGCTTTCTAAATTCACCAAGCTTGGGGTAATTTGGTACAGCTGTTCCTGGGAGCTCACACCCTGACTGAAATGCTGCTTGGGTCATAATGAGTTAAACACAATAGCATTTTCAAATTAGCTTTTCTTACATAAGACATCTTGAAGCTTATAATTTTCTTCTACCATCCCTGTTGAACAGTGCTCTCCTGGACTGTATGGATCATCGTAGTCATACACGAATTGCTTTCTTGAACAGTCTAAGGAGAAGATGGAGTCCATCTAGTAAAGCATACTTAGAATCTTCCCTTCTATATGCATATGCTTTCATTATTAATATAAAAGTGTGTATTCATTTCTTAAATAAAAAATGTGGCTAGCATATTTTCAAGCAACACATCCCTGTTATGTTAGTTACTTTTATATCACCATGATCAGATACCTGAGGGGAGAAGTCATAAACAGGAGAGGATTTGTTTTGCCTAACAATTTCAGAGTCTCGGTCTGTCATGGTGGAGAAGCCATGGCAGAATAGAGCAGTTCACATCATGGTGAACAAGAAGCAGCAAGGTTTAGAAGAAGATACCAGGACATGATATACCCCTCCCAACCAACAGACTTCTCTAGTACGGAGATAAGTGTTCACTGTCAACTTGACAGAATCTAGTATTACAAGAAAGAAAGGGTCTCTGTCCATACCTGTGGATTACACTGATTAGAATGTGAGAGGACTCGCCACTGTGGGTGGCTGCATTCCCTAAGTGGGATCCATCACTCTATGAGTGAAGAGAAGAGCATCAGTGTGCATTGGCCATTCACTGTCTCCTCCTTGTGCATGAGATGTATGGCCAGCTACTTCAAGTGCTTGCTTGCTGACACCCTGCTTATGGCAGACTGTACCTTTGAACTATGAGCCAGGGTATTGTAAGTTGCTTTTCTCAGCATATTTTATCACATCAACAAAAGAGATACTACGACACTCAGTGACCCACTTGTTCGAACCAAGATCCACTTCCAATATTTCACTATTTCATATTATGAGTCCATCAGAAAATTAGTCCATCTAATAGTCCAGCGCCATCATGACTTTATTATCTCTAAAAATACCATTACATGTGTGTGTGCACATGCACACACATACACACACACAGAGTCATAGAGAGAGAGAAGGAAGAGAGAACAGTCCCAACACATCCCAAAAGACCTTATTAGTTTATACTTCTCCACATATTCCACATCTAGCCACCTTCCACTGAGCATTTAAAATATATTATCTGGGTATACACATCACTTACATAATCCAAGTGTTTAGAAATAAGAGCTTGTACTTTCTCTCCTTGAAATATACCATATAATACTGAGATGGGATCCAAGTGAGAGCTGGAAAGAGATAGTTCCATGTTCCTAGCCATACCATTATGTAGAGCAGTCAACAGAATAAACGTAATTATAGCCAACACACTGCAGTGAGTTAATTTGGGCTAAAGAATCTCCACTGTTACTGTATGAGCTGTCAATCTTTCAGAGGCAGGATGATAAGTTTCTTTTGATCTGCCGTGGTAGTTTGTATGTTGGATGTTGAGGAACCTGTTTAAGGTGGTGGAAACCCGTTTCTCCTTGCATGTGTCAGGTGAGCATGCAAGCATGAGCCACAAACCTTGCTGTCTATTTCCTTTCAGGCTGATACTGTTACACTTCCTGCTTTGTTGTTTTCTGGTTTGGGTTTTGTTTTCACCCATATCCTCATGTCTGCTGGTTATGTGCTCTGGCACTGAGAATTGTCCTCACCTCAAATACCTCTGTGCTTCAGAACAAGGAAAGGAAAAACAGTGCTTTCCTGCTTCCAAAACCAAATTGCTGACTTAGTGGCAAATCATTCTACTTTGGACTGGAGGCCAGAGATATGGTTCAGCAGGTAAAGGTGCTTGCTGACCTGCCTTTGATCCCCAGAATGCACACAGTGGAAAGAGAATGATAATCCATTCTACATGTGCACCACGACAGTTGCATGCTCCCTCACATTTGCACACAAAGTTAGTAACTGGAGAAAACTGAAACACAATGGTAATTTTACTTGCTGTTAAAAAGGATCACAGACCTTTCCCAAAGCACTGTCTACCAGAACTGAACTCATCTTCCTGCTGTGGCTCTTCCTAGGTGATTGGAGTAATCTTACACAGCACATGCTGTCAAATGGGCACCAGTCTCATGACATATAACCACCTCCCCTGCAAGTCTTCCTCCTTGTCATCCCTCATGTTGAGAACTGTTCACCTAGTGGTCCCAATCCCCTTTCCATCTTTAAACCACTTTATTGAGGTATGCTTGACATTAAAATGCTGCACTTGTATGATGTACTCAATGCCATGTCTGGCAACAGGTAAACACTTGGGAAACCATCACCACCATCAAGGCCTTAGACACATCCTACATCTTTCTGAGCTTTATCTCACTCATTTCATTATTACTAATGCTTTGGGGGTAATGAAAACACTTACTGTAAGTTTGACCCTACTTGTAAACTTTTAAGTCTCCAACCCTGTACTCTTAACTATAGACATTACACTTCAGAGTAGAATTTCAGTTCTGAGTATTTGTCTATCTAGGAAACCTAGGACACAAAGAAATACCTGTGTTCCTGTATTCACTACAAGATCCCTCCCAATACCTAAAATTTAGGGACAATATGAGAGTTCATTGACTGCGAGATAAAGGAAATGTAGTGATAAACATTATAATGAAATATTGGTTAGCATTTTTAAAAATGTCCCTGCTATTTACAATATTATGAAAGAAACTGAAGAGCATTGTGCTAAGAAAAGTAGGGCAGACTTGAAAAGACAAATACTATAGAATCTCACATGTGAGCATTAAAATAACAAAATTCAAAGAAATAAAGAGTGAAAAGATTTCATGGAGTTAGGGGAAGGAAAAAAATGGAAAACAAAACCTATGGTTAAATGATACAATGTTTAGGACCAGGGAGAATGCTTGGGTTAAAGCATTTCACATGCAAGCCTGATGACCTGAGTTCAGATCACTAGGATCTATGTAAAAAAAGCCCTGTGCAGTAGTACACACCTGAAATCCCAAGGTTCCCATGGCCTGATATGAGGTGAAGATGAGGATTACCCATACATGCATAACAAGAGAGATTCTGCCTCAAAACAGGCCAGGAGGGGAGAGCCACCTCCCTCAAGGTTGTCTTCCAACCTCCACATATACACTGTACTTGTGCACAACTGAAATCATATCTACTTCTCTTGGTCTCTGTGTGTTGCTTATCCCAATTCTCTGTCTGTCTCTCTATATCTGTCTCTGTGTGTTTGTGGGTCTGTTTCTGTCTTTCTCTTCTCTGTGACACACATAAAAGTCACAAACTGTCACTCAACTCAATATGAAGATGAGCTGTTTTTGACTATTCACCTTAATAATGCTTCCACATGTCCCCTCAAATCCTAACAGAGTTTCCTCAATGTTGTCATATTAAAGATAATCCCTACTCACGAATCTCCACTAAGTAGCTCTTTATTCCATTAGTGATCACACTCACCTACCTTAATTGGACATTTAAAGACCTCCACAACCTGACCTCACTTGTCTCTTGAGAGTCTGACACATCCCCATCACGTGACAGATATTCTGACAAGCAGGAATTCTGGTCCTTTTTTTCAACAACTTTCTGCTAATTTTTGTCCCAGTAAAAATGTTTGGGTTCTTTAGGTTTTCATGTCCTTTTCTAACACTGCCCCAGCCTTGGCAAAGTATTTTTACCCACTTGTCAGTGTTCAGGTTTCTCCAGGAAGCCACCCAGATCTTTTCTACCAAAAGTGACCTCTTTTGCACATACTTCCTTAGCTTTCTAAGTAAGAAAGCATATTCTGTCCCATCTTAACTTTTGAGCTTTTCTCATTTCCCTATCAGGATGATGGAGTCATGCAACCAGAAGCCATGTCCTAGTAATCTTTCCACTCACCATGATATTCCAGGTCGATGGCAAACTAGGGGACAGAGAATGACATGAAATGAGGACAAGATACATTGAGATGATGGGAAAGAGCATGTCACACAGTGACATTCAACAGACATTTCTTGGTGATAGAAGTTGAATGGATACTGCAGAACAGCCAAGAAGGTTTTCCTTGCATTGGAAGCAGGCCAGAGCAATGGGGTTCACAGCAGAGCTCCCAGGCAAAGTGCTTGACCACATAGAATTCTTAAAGCTCTTTGGTTCCCTTCCTGCTGAGAATCCACAACCAGAAGGATTTGCTTTGAAAGAAGGAGGTCTGCATACATGATTATCTCTCTCCTCTAAACCCCAGGGGTAGGATGCTGGTAATTACTTTTGGATCTCTTTAGTGTAATTACACAGTAATCCACAGCCACCTATAAATACTGTGTCATTACATGGCATTGTCCGGGTAAACTCTACTGGGTTTCCTTGTTGGGTAATTATAGCTGTGCCACAGGGCAAAGATTAGCAGCATTAAGAACTTCTAGTTTTATACTCACATCTCAGCTGCAGGACACTTTCCATTTGTAGAAACACAAACTGCAAAGAGGAAGTAAGCTACAGGGTTTGGGGTAATAAAAGAGACCTTGCTGCCTCAAAGGACTGGGGAGAAAATATGAGAATAGTTGATCTGCATTTTCTCACAAATCAAGAAATAGTTAATAGAAAGACGTGGTTCACAGGTTCCCATGTTGGTGTATTTATGGAACAGTTGAGAATGCCAACCAAATACACAAGAGGAATAATTCACATGTGTAAAAGAAGGAAGTAAAAATCAAGTCAAAAGTTGGCTTGCTTGCATTTTCCACTGTATCATAATGCCTTTGGAGGACATTTAGAAATTTCTGCTTGTCAAGCTTGGTGGCACAGCCCATTATTCCTACCACATGGCAGTATGAGACAGAATGACTGCAAGACTAGGCAGAACTACAGAGGGACTTTAAGAACAATCTGGGCAACTTTGTGAGACCATGTCTCAAAACAAAAAAGTTGTTTTTGAGAAATGGAGGTAGTATTGAAAGATGCTATGTTGCAGAAGTATTTATTCCTCAATTAGGAAGGCCCGTTTTCCATTCCCAATACCCACATTAAAACAGATAAAGAAATAATGAGTGAAAGCAAGAAAGGAAGAAAGAGAGGGAAAGAGAGAGAGGCAAAGGGAGAGAGAGAGAGGCAAAGGGAGAGGGAGAAAGGAAGAAAGGAAGGAAGGGTGACAGACAGAAGGAACAACAATAAGTCATCAGCTAGTGGTGACTCATGCTGATTTTCCCAACCAGACTATCCTAATGTATAAATTCAGAGTCAAAAACAAAACAAAACAACAAAAACAAAGGTCTGTCTCTGACTTCCACATAAATGTATGTACACAGTGTACATACAAAAAAGATATATACATTCCCACATATATGCAATTACACATACGTACACACACGTACACACACACACACACACACACACACAAACACACAAAATGGGATAGGGCAGAGTCAAGCTTAGTAGTAAATAAGTGCTTTACTATTATGTGTAAAGAAAGCCTTAAGTTTAAATCATAGTGCTAAAAAAATAATCTCAGCTCCATACCTAACTCATCATACTTAATAAAATTGGAAATTTTGTAGAAGATGACAATTTGTAAAGAAACAAATGAAGATTGAAGGGAAGAAAAGTTAGAAATAAAGTAATCAGTAGGAAGAAGGAGGACAGAAGGGAGAGAAGAAGGAAGGAATGAAGGAAGGAAGGAAGGAAGGAAGGAAGGAAGGAAGGAAGGAAGGAAGGAAGGAAGGAAGGAAGAAGGAAGGAAGGAAGGAAAGAAGGAAAGGAGGAAAGGATGAGAAAAGAACTATTAGCAGCAGGAAATAAACATCATGCTCACATCTCTAAATGTTCTTGTGTACCATTTCTGTGTTAGGAGCACTTACCATGAAAACAACCTTTGTAATGAACTTTCATATGCACTGCTGTTGTACACAGAACTCTGAAGTTTATTTCTATCTTTATCTATCACATCCCCCTTCCTCACCTTCATGAACCCCCATTTTGTATGTCTGATGAAACTACAGATATCGTACCTCCTGACTCCAAAATGTATTACAAAGTGTATAACATATTAGTATGTTAATAATCACAACAGAAAACAATGTAGAGCTCTAAAAATAAGCCATATACACATGGCCAACTAATCTTTGACCAAAAATATCCAGAATGTGTGATAGGAAAAAGGACAGTCTCTCTGCCAATTCAGTTTAAAGGTTGTCTTGAGAAATATGATGGACAAGACTCTACAAGAATGATCCTTATGAGGGAGTGACATTGATTGAGCTGGAAAAAATACATAATGAAAGGCAAATTTAGACTTTCTGCTCCCTCAATGTCATTGAATCCATTGAACAATTTTCTCACAAATCAATAAACTGGGAATCATGTAAAATCACTTGGGGTATCCATTGAATGCCCAATTCCATTTGCTCTTTCCCAAGGATAGCCATGGAAAAGTGTTTTTAACAGAAACATGGCAGTTTCTGTAGCCAGATTATTTGGCCAGCTACCCAATTTATGTATCCATGCAAACAAATTATATGGAAGGAAAAGCTACCCACTTGAGTCTTTATGCAAAGTATTGTCAAAAATTTATAAAGAATGACTATCCTCATATCTCATTACTTTTATTTTTTATTTCTAATCTACGAGTGTTTTCAACCCTTTTTCCTATAATTGCTGAGACTATGTGAAAGCAGACCATTATCACTTTTAAAGTCACCTGGTTTCCATGTGACTCTTCATTTTTACCTGTGGAATGAACCCCAGGAGGTGAGGTGGCAGGTGTTTGGCGGCTCACTGTAGATTTAGAACTCTTCAGTTCCATGCCATTAGGTTTTTATCATGTTTTAACTGAAGGTTATTGGCAACTATAAATTAACATTTCTCTTTCAGAACTATTGTGGCCTTGTCAAAGACCAAATCTATCTTTAAGGAGATATTACAATTGTCATCATAAGGAAGAAAAATCTAAGTGATTCTCATTTTGCTTTATGCACTGTCTGTCCAACCTCTCGACATTGTGACATAATGTTGTGATTTACAAGGCTCCTGCTCAAAGGGTGCACAATTGAGTTACAAAAAGAAAAAAATATACATACACTTATAAAAACCTTAATATTTTGAGTCAGTGTACCATTTTGTGTTGGGTTGCAGTCATAGCTATTCTGAGATGCATATGGGCCTCAAACAGCAGGTTGCATATACCCAGTTCACAGTGAATATATGATATTTTATACTCACATAATTTTTCTTTATATACCAAGTTATTGTGAACTATTAAGTAATAAGCTTGGTAATGGGTACATGGCGGGGGGGAGGGAATGTCAGTTATAGTATCCTTTCTACTTGACAAAATTTTCATCACTATGAATCTTCAGGGTTATTACTGACTCCAATATAGAACATGTTAGAACTAAGATGCATTTTTAAAACTTCCATAAGTATTTAATTTTATGGGTGATACAATTAAGGTCCAGACAGAACAACCCTAACCCTACTCCTCATTAAAAGCAATAATAGTATGAACTAGAAATACAGGTATTCTATAATCTGAAAGCTTGCCTTCTGCCTGATTCCAACTATCAACAATCTGAGAAAGCCCAGGACCTGAATGATGTGGGTAAAACACAGTTGAGTCACCAAGAATAATTCAGTAATGATCATCTGAAAGATGTCACTAAGGTAAATCCATGTGAAACATTCAGCTAAGTACACAGACCATACAATACCAAGAGTGACGCTTAATACTAACTATATTTGGGTGATAATAACATATCAGTGAAGGTTCATCAGTTATAACAAACATACTGCTCCAGTGAGGGATGAGGCTCCTCAGGAATGCTAGGCTATTCACACACACACGCACACACACACACACACACAGAGAGAGAGAGAGAGAGAGAGAGAGAGAGAGAGAGAGAGAGAGAGAGAGAGAGAGAGAG
>JADRCD010195896.1:0-30820 GCA_019843815.1 Montemys delectorum | reverse complement strand
GAGAGAGAGAGAGAGAGAGAGAGAGAGAGAGAGAGAGAGAGAGAGAGTCTAAACTTATTCCTTTGTAATAATTGTGTGGATATGAATTTTTACTGTTCACAGGTTAGTAACAAGTGCACAAACTATTAAAAGTTAAAGTGGCCACTACAAACCAGTGTGCTTTTGTATATGTATGTAAAATTGAACGCATGGTTGTACAGGTACCTTTGGAAGCCAGAGGAAGATGTATGATCTCCTGGAGCTGAAATTAAATTATATAGGAAGTTGTTCTAGAAAATATGTTCTAGGAACTGAACTCAAATCCTCTGGAAAAGCAGTAAATGCTCTTACCCACTGAACCATCTCTCTAGCTCCAGTGTCTTAAAATTCTACTTGGGTGGTGGCCTCTCCTTCTATGATCACATTCCTTTGAAATGGAGTTACTGGATTGTTTCCAGTTTCTGGCTATTATAAATAAGGCTGCTGTGAACATAGTGGAGCATGTGTCCTTATTACATGTTGAAGCATCTTCTGGGTATATGCCCAGGAGGAGTATAGCTAGGTCCCCTGATAGTACTATGTCCAGTTTCTGGAGGAATTGCCAACTGATTTCCAGAGTGGTTGTATCAGCTTGCAATCCCACCAGCAATGGAGGAGTGTTCCTATTTCTCCACAACCTTGCCAGCATCCGCTATCACCTGAGTTTTTTATCCTAGCTATTCTGACTGGTGTGAGGTGGAATCTCAGGGTTGTTTTGATTTGCGTTTCCCTGATGACTAAGGATGTTGAACATTGTTTTAGGTGCTTCTCAGCCATTCGGTATTCCTCAGTTGAGAATTCTTTGTTTAGGTCTGTACCTCATTTTTAATAGGGTTATTTGGTTCTCTGGAGTCTAACTTCTTGAGTTCTTTATATATATTGGATATTAGCCCTCTATCAGATATAGAATTGGTAAAGATCTTTCCCAATTTGTTGGTTGCCATTTTGTTCTATTGCCAGTGTCTTTTGCCTTATAGAAGCTTTGCAATTTTATAAGGTCCCACTGGTCAATTCTTGATCTTAGAGCATAAGCTATTGGTGTTCTGTTCAGGAAATTTTCCCCTGTGCCTATGTGCTTGAGGCTCTGCCCCATTTTCTTTTCTATTAGTTTCAGTGGATCTGGTTTTATATGGAGGTCCTTGATCAACAACCCAGATGTCCCTCAACAGAGGAATGGATTCAGAAAATGTGGTACAACTACACAATGGAGTACTACTCAGCTATTAAAAACAATGAATTTATGAAATTCTTGGGGAAATGGATAGATCTAGAGAATATCATCCTGAGTGAGGTAACCCAATCACAAAAGAACACACATAGTATGCACTCTCTGATAAGTAGATATTAGCCCAGAAGATCAGAATACACAAAGTACAGTCCACAAACCACAAGAAACTCAAGAATAAGGAAGACCAAAATGTGGATACTTCATTCCTTCATAAAAGGGGGAACAAAATACCCATGGAAGGAGTTGTGGAGACTAACTATGGAGCAGAGACTGAAGGAAGGACAATCCAGAGACTGCTCCACCTGGGAATCCTTCCCATATTCAATTATCAAACCCAGACACTAATTGTGGATGCCACCAAGTGCTGAATGACAGTAGCCTGATATAACTCTCTCCTGAGAGGCTCTGACAGTACCAGACTAATACAGAAGTAGAGGCTCACAGCCATCCATTGGACTGAGTACAGGGTCCTCAATGAAGGAGCTAGAGAAAGGACCCAAAGAGCTGAAGGGCTTGCAGCCCCTTAGGACAAACAACAATATGAACTAACTAGAACTAGTACCCTCAGAGCTCCCAGGGACTGAACCACCAACCAAAAAGTAAACATGGTGGGACCAATGGCTCCAGCATCATATGTATAGCAGAGGATGGCCAAGCCGGTCATCAATGGGAGGAGAGGCCCTTGGCCCTGTGAAGGTTCTATGCCCCAACATAGGGGAATACCAGAGACAGTAAGCAGGAGAGGCTGGGTGGTGAGCAGGGGGAGGGGTTAGGGAACAGGAGTTTGTTTTAGTTTTTGTTTTATTTTATTTTATTTTTTTATTTTTTTCTGAGGGGATCCTGGGAAAGGAGAAATTGTACGACATGCAAATATAGAAAGCATCTAATAAAAAAGGAAAAAGAAGTAGAGTTACTGTGTGCAGTCTCTGCACAAGATCACAGGAAAGGTGACATGTCCTTGTCATTGTATCTTTCTTATTCCTGTTTTTATTGAACAAAAATTGGAAGTTTTTCACGAGAAGGTGTTCTATTTCTGAAGTGTGTAGGTACCCACTTAAATTTTATGACAGACGAAGAGTATGCTTGATTATTAGAAACTTACTTTTCTAATTCAATTCACATTATTCAATGGCTTCTC
This sequence comes from Montemys delectorum, assembly GCA_019843815.1. Taxonomy (NCBI): domain Eukaryota; kingdom Metazoa; phylum Chordata; class Mammalia; order Rodentia; family Muridae; genus Montemys; species Montemys delectorum. Next base: position 28,436 of record JADRCD010195896.1, on the reverse strand, counting down.
TGATAAATTCATAATCAGTCCTGTCACCAACCATGTTCATTTTCCCTAGCACTCTGTACTTTTAGCATTAAATCCAGAAAAGTCTGGAGCCAACTGTACAGGAAGGTCAAATGCCTCAGCCAGAGTCACACAGCAAGTTCATGACAGGACTGGGTTAGAGTCATAATTTCCACGTAAACCTCTAACTATATTGGTTAATTTCTATGGCTCAGATTTCGATCGCTGCCATACTCTCACCCTCTGAAGGCAAATGGATAGTGGATCATCTTTTTTAATTTTTATTTTGTTGTTGTTATTGTTGTTTGTGTTTTTCTTAAGTAACAAACAAATCTGTTTGATTCCACAGTCTACCTCTATGCTTTCTTGTCTTAATGAAGGCGCTCTGATCCTCAGCTGCAACTGTGACAGGTGGTCACTTTAAACACACCAGAAATTCACTGCCCTGTCTTTATCTTCCTGGTTTCTAGCTACTGCACAGGTAAACAACCCAGACCCACGCAAGTTCGCGCACAAAGGACGACGCGGTAGTAACATTTATCTTGTACATGTTCCATTTATCTTTGGCAAAAAGCTTCAGCCCCAAACTATCTTAAGTGATCTCAAAAAGACAGTGATAAGTACCTTGCCCCGTCATTATTGCTCCATTTTATCACAGTGGTGATAGCAATAATGGTGACTGTAACCCCCATCGAGTCCATTTAACATGGCTCATTTTCAAAAGCCACTCGATGCCTTGTGACAGTCTGGCCAGGCAGTATGAAAAGAACACTTAACCCCCATGATCTGAAGAAGACTTGGAGTGGGGAAAGAAGAGCCTACAGTCAGAGCGGAGGCGGCAGAACAAGGGAAGGGATGAAAAAGCCCATTGATTTTATGACAAGGGGCAGAGCCACTGTCAAAACTGAGCGGCGCAAATTGAAGGAATGTTTCAATTAGCTGTTTGCAAGAGAAATTCCTCCGAAGTTCTGACTCACCAGCTTCTGTTTATTGTTTCTTAGGTGTGTGCCGTGGCTTGTCCGTGTGTGCACACCTGTTTGTTTGTTTGTTTCTATTAAGGAGGAACTCTAGAGTTAGAACTTCCATTAGCAATCACAAGTGTTAAAGCAGGCACATCCCAGTCTCAATAAAATAGTCCGTGGTGCTGCTGTGACCTAGGCAATGAAGGCCTGGGTGAAAAGGGAGCTGGAGATTGGTGGGCCTGACTGCCACTCACATACCCTGACAGGAAACTGCTAAACCTGCTGCCTTTTCTGCAATCTGGGTCACTCAAGTTCATCCATAACCTTTCTGAGGTTTACTTAGCAAGGGTTGAAATCATTAGCAAAATGCCCTGGCTTCTGGAGGTCATGGATATGGAACAGCATGGAGGATGGACAGCCAGTAACTGTGTGAGGTAAATGAACTTTTCTCACCGTCTTGCAAATGCTGCATTCTGAAGGAATGCTTAGCAGCTGCTGTCACCCAGCACTGTCAAACTAGAAACCTTGATAACACCAGGACAACTGACCATAGGGCCAGAATATCTAGCTCTGAACCCACTCTTAACCCTCATTGGTCATATGACCTTGATTATAATAGTTTGTCCCTTCACTGTCCTTGTCAAATAAATTCGAATAATAAGTGCTACTGCATAATGCACCTGTAAAATTGAAGCACGATGATTCACCTGGAGTGTCTGGTACATAGTTACCCCTACAGGCAAGTGATGCTGATTCTGATTAATCCATATAATATATATAATTTTAGCTCAACTTTCTGAAGTTCTTAGTTAATTAATTCCTTTCAAAGTATCTCGAAATATACTCTTTCTATAAAACAGACTAAAGGTCACTTAGGCTTAAAAAATTTAATAAAGAAACATTTAAAAGCCTCTGATTCCATTTTTTAAAGTTCAGGTTCCATTATACAGGGACCTTGTGATCTTGATAAGTCATAATCACTATATTTAACATCCAGGATGATATTACATGATATCTAGAAGTTCAAGGTTTAAAGTTATGATAACCTGGTGTTGAATATTTATTCTGCCATTTTTTAAAGATGCAGCATTCTAAATACCCATGGCCCCAGCACCCTGGTACCTGTTCTTTAGATTTCAAATTGAATGGCACTTCCCTCGAAATTCTTCACTCTTTTATTCTACATTTTCATTGCTTCCTAGGGCACTTCCTAACTGATTATGAATCAACATGTAATCTTGTCCTCATTTCTACAAGCTCCAAGAAGGCAAAAAATTTAGTATTTGTTCTCACTCTGGCATCTTCTTGTCCGGTACGTAGTAGGTGATGATTCACATGTGAATAAAGATATCTGAGCAGGAAAGTGGTGGGATCTAAACTTCCTTTCAAGTCATTGATGGTTTAGAAGACGCCATAAGAGAGCAGTGCAGAAGCCAGAAATTGAACTGGACATGAACACCGTGACTTAGGTGGCATGCTAGTGACTTAGATGAGATGACACTAATAAAATCTATGAGAGGAAAGTTTACTCTAGATCTACCTAATGGCCTGACCTATAGGATTTGCTAATGAATCTGATGTAAGATTTAAAAAGAAACAAAAGAACCAAGATAGATTTTCAGGGTGTTGGGTCTGAGCAAATTGGATATATGAACAAACATGTTTTTAGCTCAGTAGAGTCCATTTTAGGAACAGCTTTAATTATTATGCCTATGAGACACCCAAGCAGACTTGTCAAGTGAACCACTGTTTGTTCACTCATAGTTCTAATGGGGAGGTCAGAGCTGGAGACAATACATTCATTGTTAAAGTGAGTCTCAGTGATATCACTCCACAGGAGTGGTCTTACTAGACTTACTAGAGCAATCCCATTGGGGAAGTCAGGGGTGATACCGAGTCAATAGAGAGCCATGAGAAAAAGCAGTCACTATGGAAAGAAGAGTAAGCCCTTCAAATGGAACTGACTGATAAGCCATATGAAGTAATGAGGAAGCAAAGAATTTCCCAGTTGGTTTTCCAAGATGATGATCATTGCAAATCTTGACAAGAGCTATTGTAGCATGTACTGGGAACAACAAAAAAGGAATATGATTTAAAAGTTCATTTAAGAGAGAATGGGAAATCATCAGGGAAGATTTGATGAGATATGAAAATGAGATTGTTTTCATATTCAGTGGGATAGCAAAAATCAACACAACAGCCTGCATCCAGTGGTGGTGAAGCTGTGAGGGCCATGGAAGATGTGCACAGTCCCAGCTGGAAAGTGGTGGGTTCCATACAACCACATTAGAGAACTCTTTGGCTGTTTCCTTGAAATGAATTATTTGCTTTCTAAAATACTTAACACACCCACAATTAGAGAAACTGAAACATCTATGCATTCAAAAATTGCACACACATCTTCAAGCAAACCTCCTAATGGTCACCTAAAGCCATGAACAATAAAAACAGTCATTACCCAAATAGTCATTCAAATTCCACTACATTAACACAACTGAATGCTTCTGCTCAATAAACCATGATGTTATATATACAGAGATGTTCTGTTGGTTGATAAATTTAAAAAATACATCATATTGAAGGACATAAGTCAGACTCAAATAACTGGTTATGGTATGATTCCATTCAGACATGAATTCCCCAAATACTGTACTATATAGTATATAATTCTTGGGGCATGGGGACACTAATTGTTGTGGAACAGGGTTGAGGAAACTTTCTGGAGTGGTAAGATGATTCTGGATATTTTTTAAAGATGCTTCTTATTTGAGTGTAACTATGTTTAAAATCATTGACATGAACTTCTTGGATCTGTGTACTTTATTAAAGATAGCCACTTTAACCTATAAAATGAAGGGTCAAAGGGGAGGACAGGGAAAAACAAGTTTTATACAACTCTGCATGGGAAAAAAATTAGAGTGGTGGTCAAAAGAATTGGGAGATAATTGGAAGCCCAAGGAGATTTAAAATTATCCCATTCACTTTGTAAGAACAAACTTTATATTTTCATACTAGCATAAAAATAAATGATGATATATTGGCTTATAATACCTTAAGTTTCAAGTCTGTCATTAGGAGAAATTAGCTGTGAAACACTGGGCATAAAACCTGACATGCAGTTAGAGCTTCCCATATTATAGCTCACAGTACCATTATTCCACAATGGAGCCATGGGATATTAAAAACAAAGGATTCTCTGCCTCCAGTCCAATTACAGTACACACAAAACCTGACAGCCAAGGCTAACCATCCTTATGACTTTTGCTTTGTGCTTTCTCTAATGGCTCCTCCCCATGACCTTGTCTACCCTACTTCACTGACACTGTTTATAACAAGGTCATTTGCCACTCTGCTTATAAATCTGAAATTTGCAATGCAATTAAGATTCAGAATTACTAAACTCTTAGAATTGAACTCTCATGGACTAAATAGGCCCAGTCATTCACTGTAAAGACTTTAGCTTATCCTTCCTTACAATATAGTTGCCCTGGTCAATTGCTGTTTGACTTTTGAATGCGCATTTAGATTGTATTTCCATGGAGAAGTCCTTTCTGCTCCTAAACACTAGGAACAGATATTACACAATCAGGTGTTAAAAAAAACTCTTAATTCTCTTAGCATCTCTTTCTGCATCTAAGCTTTGTGTTCTCCTTTCCTTTGAAAGGCTTATTATCTGACAACATCTTCCAAAATATTGGTGAGAGTAAGAGGGTATTGATAAGACTTAGCAAATTTAATGAAGGAAATACTCTACTCAAGACATGCATTCTAACATAGATCCCTGGTCTTTGTTTAGTTCAGATCAATTGAGGTACAGAGTACTTTGGTTGACCATCTGCCTGCAATAAAGTACAAACATAGAATGAGCCATGGCTGTCAGTCATGAACTCACAGCAAAAAAACTCATTCTAAAATGTAATATGAATGGACTCTAGTCCAATTCTTAGCAGAATAGCATTCCCATGTGAAACCTAAGGAGCACAGCCTCTACTGTCTACCTTTCTGTAAGTATTCTGGTATTACACATTCTCCAAAGAATCACCTAATAATCTCTAAATATAGCATACTAAGGGTTTTAGACCCTATAGTTACAATCTTTTCCACATTACTCTCACAAAATAGGTCCAATGCCTACAAACTACATGGTCAGACTTACCAGAGCAAAAACCCCACTCTCGGTACTGAATTTCTATATTACTTACTTTTGTTGTCATTGTGACCAAAAACCTGGTAGAAGCAACTTCAAGGAGAAGGTCTATATACAATCAAAAGGCTTAGACTTGTCCATTTAAAAAAAACTGGCATGGTCTTTTCCTAACTTTAATGATTTTAACAAGTTTGGGAGTCAACTCACATACAACCAACTTAGCAAGTTGTTAGGGCCCCAGGATAAAGACTAGGGTATTCCCTGGAAAAAACATACAGTACAAATTTTATCAGTCTTTTTCCAAAAGATCATATTGTATGTTCAGTGGAGGAAAAGAAAGCTACCTAGACATTTTAAAGACTGATAAACACAGAATGAAGTTAGCATGAATACAGAGAGACCCCAAGTATTACTGGGGCTTCCAGTAGAAGTATAGACATAGGATGGTTAAGTAACAGAATTTTGTCTGAGGGACAGTCTACAAGGTCTTTGGATTCACTGAGTAGTTGTTTACCATTTTTGCAAGCACAAATGGGATCAGCACATTTACAGCTGGTCCTACTCAAAAACACTAAGCACTTCACTGGTAAGGATCGGCTTTTATAGTCAAAAAAATACAACTGGAACATTTTCTTTTCTTTGGCCAAGACAGTAAACCAAAAGCAATATTTAACCTTGAAGTAACAATGAAGCTAAATGGCACTAGTAGAGGACCTGAAGCCACTTTGCTTTATTTTTTTTCAATTAGACCTTGCTACCAGATGGAAGACTTGGTAAGGTTAAAGCAGATTCAAAAACCCCACTAATTTTTATAATTGAGAGTGGCAGACATCAGAACAAGCTCCCAGCCAGGTCTACCTGTCCTGGAACATGTAACCACAATACCCCATTGAGAGGACCACCACAATCAGTCATGTAGCATAAAATCCTAGAGTACTCCATGCTAATGAGATATCTAGACAGGCCCTGAGTGTTCAGCCAATGAGCTTCCCTTCGTGGACATCCCTTCTTGCAAAAGTCATTTAATCTCTGGTTCATCCTGAGTAAGACATATATACTCACATCTGCCATAACAATAAAATAGTTTAGACAAGCAAAGATTGTCTCCTTCATCAAAGATAGCAGGAGGTGGGAGGAGGCCTTCTTCATGAGGAGATGCACCTAAATCTCTCAGAGAAGGCCTCTTTTCCAGCTCCTCCATATTTTAGGTACTCACTCAGAGCGAGGCTCAGCCACCTCTTCCTGCCTGACACTTATGGAAAGCACAGGCCTAAGGACAACTGTTCTCAACTCCTCATGGTCCCCAGTGGCATCTGAGTACACATGAGATTGAGGACCACTGCTGTTTCTCACTGGGAAAACACAGGCTAAAGCTCCCTATCTCACATTGTGTTCTTTCTTCCCTGAGGGACAGGCTGGTGGTGCTCCAGGAGCCCAGCAGCAAGGCAGGCATGCAGCCGGACAGTTAACTCTGTATTCCCTGAAGAATCTGACAAGATCCTAAAGGAAAATCACAGACATTACTTCTAGCAGCCTTAATCAGAAACATATGCCAGATGTAGTTATCTTTGCTAAAGCAAACATGAGTTTACATGTGTCATGTGTGACCATAACCTGATAAATAGATTCAAGACCAAGCACTGTAGAAATTTAAACAAGTTTTACTGATATGGAATATATAGCATTACACATTTATTTTTTTTCCCAAAGATATGCTCCTAGTTTTCCAGTTCTAATCAGTCTAAAGATAACTGGAATATTTTGATGGCCACAGAAGTTCACTTTGACTCACAATGGTAACTTCATATTGTTTGGACCAGATGAACAAGAGGTAAGCAGCACACTGGTGACTTTAGGAAAGCATATGCACTCTAGAATTTAGGAGATGTCAAGAAGGCTCGGGAGCTAAATATCCTTTCAAGTGTATAGTACTCCAGGAGCTAAAGATAGATCAGGACATACTCTCCAATGTAAAAGCAAGTCACTATGTCTTGTGCTGCCTACTGTAAAAAGTGAAACCACATTTAGTTGCTTGTGTCTATACATACCACACCCAGGAAAGTGGAGATCATACAAAGAGTAATCATCTGTGAGTCAGGCCCAGGATACAGGAGTTGTCTGTAGCAAGTCCAGAGTGTAGAGGTGGCTTTTTACCTCAACAACGTACCTGTGATCTTAGAACACCAAAGGTAGAAATGGATTCCATGTCATGTTTGTGGGAGGGAAAAAAAAATCTCAGTACAACCTCTGAGATTCTAAACCAAAACATGGTCTTTTGCCGAAGAAAATTAAAACCCTTTTTGAAAAGCAATACCATGCTAATCTACCCTAATAGAATCTACCCTAATAGAATGAAGCCTGACTCTTGGAATACCAATGATCAAACAACATAAGTGCTAGATATTATCACAAACACTAGATGATAACATGAATGGGTAACATATATCCTGTAATATATACATATATATATATATATATATATACTATATATTTATCCTATCTTATATACACACATATATTATATAATATATACATATTTTATATACATACATATATACATATACATACATATGTGTGTGCGTGTGTGTGTGTGTGTGTGTGTGTGTGTGTATGTGTATAAAATAGGATAAAAATTGTGTCTCTGAGCTGGGCTCCACAAGAACCAAATGGTAGAATGGCATAGGAAACCTGAAGAGCCCCTTGTGGTATTGCTAAATCCTGTGCTGTCCCCTACCAAGCTTACAGCAAAGGTTCTTTGCTGAAGCCAAAAGAACAAAGAAAGAGCCCATGCTTTGTTTATGGAAGGATAGACTTAGTAAATGAAAGGAAGCTCTCGCTTAAAAGAGTTTGGGAAAGGAATTTAATGACAATGGCAGGAGGAAGTCTCAATAGGTGAATATTTTACAGAACACCTGCTCCTTGTGTACCTTGTGTGTAAGAGGAAGTGTTCCAACATTAGGATAAGAAGAACTCATGGCAGTAAAGAATAACTTGAGCAAACGCCAAAGGCCTAAAGGAAAGAATGAACTATGAAATACTGAAGACAAAGAAATCATGAATGGTAACACATAAGAAAGTAAATGGGATTGAATATTTATTGTGAAAATCTGTCACGTTGCCATTTGTCAAAGAACATTGGCCATAGAAAAAGGTCCTAAGGAACTGTGGGTACAGAGATGACTCAGAAACTTTGACCCCCAGCTACAAATGCTATCATGTCTGCTCTTGTGGCTGTGATCAAACTGACAGTTTAAAATTTTTCATTTATTACTTTTCCTGCTGATATAACAATCAACTTCTTTTAGGAGAAGTATTTGTTTTGGCTCACAGGTTAAAGGCAGGCAGTCTGTTACAGTGGGGAAAGTTGGGAAGATTGGGAATCCAAACTTGGGTCACAATAATCCTCTAGTCCTAGTGTTATAACTTGAAGTCCATTACCTCTTAACCCAAGGATCTCATGTTCTCAGAAGAGTCCTACCACATTAGAACCAAATTACGCAAACGTAAGAACACCTGGGAAACATTTCATACTCAAACCACAACAAAGATTAAGACCAAACCTTTAGTAAGGCACGATTTCTTTAGGATACCATGTGATCTCTCAGTAAGGTGTAGATTACTTAGATCCCCCAAAGCATTAGCAGTTTACTACTTCAGAGACTCTTATTTCCCATGTGGATCTGTCTTTCTGCTTACAAAGTCTCAGCCAGCACCTATCTGGTGGTTAGCCATACCTAGGACTCATTTCACATTGTCTGTAGTATAAGAGTAATCACATGAATATAGGATGTGATCATATCACATACCATGGTGTCTAGGAGCAGCTGGCCTTCCAGATATTGGAATACCTACTAAACCACAGCTGCTTTTCAGCTCAGAGGGTATACTCCTGAAGTGGGCTTGGCAAGCCATCCAGACACCTGTTTGCATAAATAAAAGATTTACTAGAGCACTGTGTCTTCATTCAGTTGTGTGGTGTCTGTAGCTGATTTGGCATTACAACATCAGAGCCACATTGCTGTCACAGCACACACATGGCCCGCAAATTGTAAAATAAGATACAATGAGTAATGAACACCATTAGAAATGAGAGACAGCTTCAGGAACAAGAGTGAGTCTCACTATCGCATCTGGTAACATGCTTGACTTCATGTTTTGCACTCCAATGGTTCTGAGCTGTGCAGATCACAGAACAGGTCTGGAATCTCAAGGTAGCATGACTTTTAGGAGACATAAAAAAAGAGCCCCACTGAATTATACAGAACTATGTGATCATCTGGAAAATGTGTATATAGCTCAGGAAGCAGGGTGCAGTCACAAGAGAAACATGTTCCTGATGTTCCCTTGAAGAGTAAGCAGCTGCCTCATACTGAAAGAAATAAGACCAAACATTCCCCCAGGTTCTGTGTCAACTTCAGAGGATGATGCCACCCAAGACTTGTTTCTTGGTTACTTTGAGTGTTTTAAAATATATATGTATATATATATATATACATTTATAGAGAGAGAGAGAGACAACAATAAATCCTGACAGAAGCAACCTGAAGACTTTGCTTAGTGTCTTCACAGCCATATAGTGCAGTTCTTCATGGTTTGAAGGCAGGGTGAGGCATAGTAGCAAAGCCCTAAACAGTTTGTCATCTTATGTCTGCAGTCCAGGGAGTGAGGAGTTTCCCTGCTTGACTAGCTTTCTCTGGTTTACTCAGTACAGGTCCCTAGCCTAGTGGGTGTTGCCTCCCTTTAGTCTGGGTCTTCCCACCTCAATCAACCTAAGGAAGATAGTCCCTCATGGGTATCCCCAGCTCCTGACCTAATCTATCCAATTCTACACGGCTATGCCCTGGAGGTTTGTCTCTTCAGTGTTGCACACTCTGTCAAGTTGCCAGTCGATCCTAACCACTCCAGTGTCCAGGGTGCCCCATGGAACAGCTCACATCGTGTGTGTGTGTGTGTGTATGTGTGTGTGTGTGTGTGTGTGTGTGTGTGTGTGTAAGAAAAAGACATGAAGTCTGACCAAACCGACATAATGTGGCTGGTGGCATGCTCCAGTCAATTAACAGCCATGTTGCATATGACAATCGTATTTGTGTAATTCCAATTGCCTGCCTACAGACATCAACTCATGAGCTTGAGCTCAGCCATCGTAGGAAGAAGTGTGCCATGGAATACAGTGAGTGCCTAAAATATGTCCAGTACAGCACTGGGACACCTTGCTAAGCAGTGGTCATTTCATGTTTCACTGCCATGTCGGCAGAGACCTTTTCAACAATATTATAGCTCTTTTTATTGCTTCTGGTATTGATTCCCTCTCTCTCCTTTCATGGGTATCAATCCCTATTAAGGATTCTACACTCCAAATTTACCTCAGTTTCTGCCTCCAAAGAGTCTAGCCTACAACATGAAATTTCCAATAAAAATGGTACTGGTAGTGCCTCCTCATACAGAAACAAAGATTTTAATGTTGTATTCAGTTTAACTAACACTATAGACTTTTCTATATCCTGATCAGTAAGTAGCAAGTAACAACACTAATGATACAAAATTCTAGTTCTTTCCAATAGGCACATCCATAGGAACATACACTATAACAGAATATCAGAGGGAAGACTGCTACATCGCCCTTAAAGATCCAGGGTGAGCATTGCTGTTTAAAATGATGCTGGATATTTTCTGTGTCGATTTTTTTTTTTTTTTTTTTTTTTTTTTTTTTTTTGGTTTTTCGAGACAGAGTTTCTCTGTATAGCCCTGGCTGTCCTGGAACTCACTCTGTAGTCTGTGTCGATTCCTCAAGTGCCTCAACACATGGCAATTGCTATACCACTACTGGGCATATATCCAGAAGATGCTTCAAAATGTAATAAGAACACATGCTCCACTATGTTAATAGCAGCCTTATTTATAATAGCCAGAATCTGGAAACAACCCAGATGTCCCTCAACAGAGGAATGGATACAGAAAATGTGGTAGATAGACACAATGGAGTACTACTCAGCTATCAAAAACAATGAATTTATGAAATTCTTAGGGAAATGGATGGATCTGGAGAATATCATCCAGAGTGAGGTAACCCAATCACAAAAGAACACATATTGTATGCACTCTCTGATAAGTGGATATTAGCCCAGAAGATTGGAATACACAAAGTACAATCCACAAACCACAAGAAACTCAAGAAGGAAGACCAATGTGTGGATACTTCATTCCTTCCTAGAATGGGGAACAAAATATGCATGGAAGGAGTTGCAGAGACAAACTATGGAGCAGAAACTGAAGGAAGGACAATCCAGAGACTGCTCCACCTGGGAATCCTTCCCTTATTCAGTCATCAAATCCAGACACTATTGTGGATGCCAGCAAGTGCTAGATAACAGGAGCCTAATTTAGCTGTCTCCTGAGAGGTTCTGACAGTATCCGATTAATACAGAAGTAGAGGCTCACAGCCATCCATTGGACTGAGTACAGGGTCCCCAATGAAGAGGCTAGAGAAAGGACCCAAGGAACCGAAGGGTTTGCAGCCCTTTAGGACTAACAATAATATGTACCCTCTAGTACCCTCAGAGCTCTGGGGACTAAACCACCAACCAAAGAGTACACATGGTGAGACTCATGGCTCCAGCAGCATATTTATAGCAGAGGATGGCCTAGTCTGTCATCAATGGAAGGAGAGGCCCTTGGCCCTGTGAAGGCTCTATGCCCCAGTGTAGGGGAATGTCAGGCCAGGAAGCAGGAGAGGGTGGGTGGTGAGCAGGGAGAGGTGGGGATGGGACAGGGTTTTTATTTTATTTTACTTTATTTTTATTTTTTTCGTAGGGGGACCCAGGAAAGGAGATAGCATATGACATGTAAATAAAGAAAATATCTAATAAAAAAAGATGTGTATACACACTGACAAAAAAATCAAAATGAATTAAAGATGGATAAAAATCCCGCAATTGTCCTTAAGGCTTTAAAAAAAAGATGCGTCTTCTTACAGAGGCATATCATCTTCCATGAATGTAATGGCTAATTCTTAGGGACTTTACAGAAATGGGAATCTAGACATTGCCATGTGAGGAGGGGCCAGCTGTCATCCAGAATTCAAAGAAAGAAGAAAGTCAAGCACACACACATACACACACACACACACACACACACACACACACACACACACATCCATTAACCATTGATTCAAGGAACCTTTTTAGATAATAGTTCTTTCTGAATGTGTTTTCTTATTCTATGTGTTTCATTTGGCTTCCTTATTTTGAGAAGTTTTGTCACAACTGAATATCCATTTTTCAACATAATCTCTGACTTGTCTTTGGCCTCCAAACTGCTCTTCACTGTGACGTAAGATTCTCTCAGAAATCTTCCATGTCTGCCCTAACCTTGCCCTTAGAATTGAACTGGTATATGCCAGCCCCACCCACTTCTGCATCTGACTCCTGAGTACTCAACCTGGGAAGGGGATGGAGCCGGCTCCCATTCTATTCCTCCATCCAAGTTTTCCAGGAGAGGAGACCACAATGCCAGTGGTTCCTCCTGATCACTTGGGGAACAGGAAGGAAGGCACCTTTCCTAGAACAAGAGAGATACTTTCCCCACAAGTCAAATTTTACTTGTCTTAATTCCAGTAAGGCTGATTCTTGTGAGAACAGCTGTCATTTCGAAGATCATGCCACAATTTCTAAAGGGCCTTCCCAGCAGGAGAGAGTCATGGGTCAGAGTATAGTGTTTGAAGGTAAAACTTAAATAAGGAAAAGGGACATTTTGGTGACAGTGAAGGTTTGGGTGAGGAATAAGGCAAACAGACAGCACCGAGAGAAACAAAACTAGTCCAGCGAAAGAAACAATGACCAAAGAATATAAAGGATTTTTTTATGGGTTGTGGAATGCCTTTTCTGGGGTTGTGGAATAACTTGCTCCCCACTTTTGTTGAGACCAGGGGTAACTATTTCCAAATTATTCAAGGTTTCTGGATGCAGTGAGATTTCAATAAATGTGATATTGTTAGTGCTCCAGGACTAAGATATTAGCCTGGTTTGTATACGGAGTTCTTTCTCTTTCTTCCAAGCACACATGGGAACAAAATCATCTAGGATTAGAACTAGAAATTCAGGCCACACACATAGAGTACAGTGTGGTGATAGGATACTTGACATGTAATGAGATGGTATGTTGTATAGAAAACGCCAGTGTCTTAGTCAGGGTTTCTATTTCTGCACAAACATCATGACCAAGAAGCAAGTTGGAGAGGAAAGGATTTATTTAGCTTACTTCTACATGCTGTTGATCACTAGAGGAAATCAGGACTGGAACTCAAGCAGGTCAGGAAGCAGGAGCTGATGCAGAGGCCATGGAGAGATGTTCCTTACTGGCTTGCCTCCCCTGGCTTGCTCAGCCTGCTCTCTTATAGAACCCAAGGCTTCCAGCCCAGGGATGGCACCACCCACAAGGGGCCCTACCCCCTTGATCACTAATTGAGAAAATGCTCCACAGTTGGATCTCATGGAGGCACTTCCCCAACTGAAGCTCCCTTCTCTGTGATAACTCTAGCATATGTCAAGTTGACACATAAAACCAGCCAGTATAGCCAGTAAATATTTCCTTTCTGGTTGTCTTAGTTAGGGTTTCTATTGCTGTGACAAAACACCATAACCAAAAGCAACTTGGACAGGGAAGGATTTATATTGTTTTATACTTCCACATCATAGTTCATCATTGAAGAAAGGAACTGAAGCAGAAGTCACTGATGAACTCTTACTAGGTTACCCTTCATGTTTTGCTCAACTTGTTTTCTTATATCATCTAGGACCATGGTCCAGGTCCTACTGACCAATTACTAATGAAGAAAATGCCACCGAAGACTTGACTACAGGTAATCTCAATTGAGATTCCTCATTTCAAATTATTCTAATTTGTGTCAAATTGACAAAGAAAAAAAGAAAAAAAAAAGAAAAAAACCAACTTACCAGGACTAACCTTTCTCATCTTTTCTTCAGATATAAGATACTAGATTTCATCATTTTAACAAAGAGTTCACAAACCAATTTTATCTGGAGGAACAATATTTTACAGAAAATGAGAAAAGAAACAGAAAATATTAGCGTGAGTCATTGGCTACTGACTGGCCTCCTGCCCTTTAGACACAATGAAGGTTCACTATGTCCCCAGGCCAGAAACACTTCTGATTCTGCCAGGACCCAGAGGTATTTGTAAAAACATCAACTCCCTTTTCTATAATGCTCTCAGCCTTTCTGTATTTCTTACATTTATTTATGGTCCTATTCACCCTTCATCATTTAATAACAGAATATTTTAGTTATTTATCTCTAAAAAGAAAACTCCAAGAACATTTTAACATTGTGCTCTTTACTTCCTCCCAATAAAGGAAAGGACTCACCACAGTCAATCTTAAAGATGTTCCTTTTATTATTATCATTTTTATTTGTGCATACAAGGGGAGGTACGTACATGTGTAGGTACCTGTAGAAGCCAGAATAAAGTGTTGGCTTCCCAGAGCTGGAGTTATACATAATTGCTATCCATCGGATACAGGTGCTGGGACTTAAACATGGAACCTCTGGAAGAGCAGCAGATGCTCTTAACCAGCACCCAGCAGATCTCTAGGGCACTAGGTGTCCTCCTCTAGTTTAGAAAACTCACATAACCCAGCCTTTAGCTGCCTATTTCACGATTGGTCACTTGAGAATTACAGCTGACAGTATTCAAATGGAGAGGAGTTTTTGCCAGCCTTTTCCGAATGGGTAGAACATAGCAACCCAAACTATGGCCAAGATCAGCAAAGAGAGTGGAGGAGTGGGCAACAAGACATAATGCTTGTCCAGCTTTTCCAGGCATAGCTGACAGAAAGCAACCAGCATGACTCCAATGTCATTAAGATAAGAACCAATCTGGCTACTAGCCAAGAAAGATGAGGACACTTAAGAGGGGCGCGTTGTTTGATAAAAGAGTAGTCCAATATTAGATAAAATGTCCAACTGAGAACCATCTTGGGATTCCAGCTCCTAATACCATACAGTAACATCAAAAGAGGGGGGGACAGCAAATCTGGACCCAAACTTAATTTGCCAACAGGAGCTAAATTCAAAGGGGGAAGTGTAACCACTGAGAATGGAACCAAGGTTTACTTGTCACGAGTTCATTTGTCTGCAATTCCTGGTGAAGTCATAGTAAACAATGGACTGGGAATTCTCCATGATCTGAGTCAAATACGTCTCTCCACACACTAAATGTTTGTTTCCTTTGTCAATTTCCTTCATAATAATGGCCTAAAATCCCAATAATGGAAATTCTTTCTCAGTAATGTCTGTGACCAGTCTCTACATACCAGTTTTATTTCCCTACTAAGACAAGCATCAACACCACACAAGCCAACCTGCTCTTCAGTCCTACTCCCTTAGGACTGGGCCAGTGTACTGCACTGTAGTCAAGATGTTTATCTGAGCTGTTTTATTCCTCCTCCTGCAAATGTATGCCCACCTGTGAAACATCCATGTTAACAGCCCAGCATCACAAAGCACAGAAAAACCAGCCACCACCTGGATTTCTATCCTATATTCTCCTCTTCCTTAGAAATGTGACTATCCAGAGCAATCTCCAGGACTATTCGCAAAGGTAAACACCACAACTCCATGTCTACTGCTAAGGACCATATGCACTTGTCCTCAGCAAAGTCATCCATCAGCTTTATAATTCCTCTTTCACGTACATTTTGTCCCATATGCTCATGTTTACTATATACAGCTCTCTAAAATGTGTGGGTAAAAGGCATAACAAAACTTTGTCATTCTTACTATAGCTTTGCTGGTATAATCATAAACATATATTTTCCCAATCAGCAGTTAAAATACAAGGAATTCTTTTCTACCCAGAAAATAAACCTACATCATATTTTATAAGTTTGACAAATATTATCTTGTTATTTTTATATTGTGCTTCTGTATTTGATCATATGTGTGGTGGGAACAATGGTCCCACCCTGATTGTTTGGGGTTTGACAATTGTAAATAAAGGGGAAACTTCCTCAGCCCCCTCCTCTCATTGCATAGGAAGCAGTTGACTGAAAGGACTCAGGGACAGAGCATAAACAGATCATGATGTTACAAACAGCAAAGGTCCTTTCTTGAAGTACATTAAAGTGAAAAAGGGGGATGCTTCAGCCACAGCCACAAGGGACCATGTGACAAGGTACCATGTGACAAGGGATGGTGTGACAAGGGACCATGTGACATCAGGAAACTTTATGTATAGAAATTGAAACATATATTTAAAAAAAAAAAAAAAGCTAGGATCTAGCTACAGGAGCAGCGTGTCCAGATAAATAGCTAAAACATAAAACTTTGTTGATGTTAAATTAATTATGTATTTGAATTTCAAGTTTTCATAGGGGGAAAACATATCAATAATGTGATTGATCGACAGAATAGGAGAATTGACCTCTAGAGCTTACTTGAAATGTGCTCAGGGAAAGGCTCACAAAGCAGAGAAGACTTTAGTCCTGAACCAGTGTAATTAAAACTAGACAATAGTTCACCTGGGACACTAAAGCAAATGTTCTTTCTTGGAGTGGAAAATGTCTCTGAAACATTCTTGATTGTTCTTCCCCTCATGATACCCCAACCCTGATTCTATAAATTCTTTTGGTCTAGAGTAAAAATATACCACTGTCTTCCTAATACCCCTTCTTAGACAAATCGCAGTTATCTCTTGTCTACGCAAGTCACTTTTTTCTCTTCTCGGTTCCAATCTTTGTATCTAAATTCAATTCTCACTCAGAAAAGGATGAACAGGAGTTTTCCCTCTCCTACTTATGCCCTCCTCAGTCTACCCAGATCTTGAAAGATTTGTCCCCCCTGTGCCTTGCAGACTCACCTTTCTCTCCCACACTCGCTGAGCAGCATCTCTCACTAGAGTCCCACCACCTAACCAAATCTTCTTCCAAGGTCTGTTTGACCCCAAGGTTTTCAGCTCTCTTTCCTTCTTCAACACTCCAGCTCTCATTTGACTCTCCTCATGTTCAGCATCTTCTTGCCTCCAAGGTCACATCGGGAGGTCACTATCCTAAAGACAACTCTCAGGCATGTCATCTCTTCCTCCTCAATTTCAGTCACATGGCCACACTTCATGAATACAGGCCCATCTGAAATATCATTGAGGTCGGTGCCTCCACGGTGACTACAGTAAAAAGCTGGGATGCTTCCCAACCCACAACTTTGTGGACCAAGAAGCAGAGGAAGGGTAGGAAATGGAGCTGGACTATGAAAGCTCAAAGCCTACCTATAGTGATGCATTTCCTCCGAAACCTTCTAAGAGCTATCACCATCAGTGGGATCCAAGTTATCAAACACATGAGCTTGGCTAAGTGAATGCTTCATATTCAGATCACAAGTTTACTCTGGAACTAAGCAGGTGTGGGGCCATGGTGTAGGAATCCTACGAGAAGAAAGAACAGGAGCACTTATTCTCATCCCAGCTCTCAACTGGCATGTTACTTTTGTCTCTGTTCAAGCCATTGTGATAGATTATCTTGCATGTAAGAGAAAGTTTGTCAATTGGTTTAATTATTAATAGAGAAAAGTGTATGTTGTGTGTGTGTGTGTGTATGTGTGTGTGTGTGTGTATGTATGTGTGTGTGTGAGAGAGAGAGAGAGAGAGAGACAGAGATAGAGACAGAGACAGAGACAGAGACAGGGAGACAGAGACAGAGACAAAGTCAGAGAGGAGGAAGGAGAAAGAGAGAGGTATGTAGTACAAGTACATTTGCATTCCAAAGCCATTTGATGTCTTGATCTGCCACTATCTGTCTCATTCCCCCCAAACATGGTCTCTCCATGAACCTGGAACTACATTGGAGACCAGCAAGCTCTGTAAAACCCTTGTCTGACCCCCACAGTTCTGAGGTTATAGACGTGCATGGTGCCTAGATTCTTATGTGGATGTTGCACTTGAATTCATGTCTTCATGGTTATAGAGCAAGCACTCTTGGATGTTGAGCCATCTCTTTAGTCTTAAAATTTGCCCTTCACAACCAAATGGTTACACACACACACACATGCACATGTACACACACACACACACACACACACACACACTGCAGATGAGAAAGTATTGTATTCATTTTTACCCATAACATTGCTAACTTCTTTATGAATTTATATAACTAACATCAATTGAGGAAAATACACCTGCAGTCTTAATTATAATTATTAATGAGTAATTCTTGTACAAATAATGAGGCTTCGCTGTGATGCTGTGTTTTCTTTTTCTTTATTTTTTTATTTTTATGTTTTTAGTCAGAACCACTTTCTCTTCTATTCTCTTATATTACACCCTACAGCATGGGATCTTCCTCCCAAGAGTGCCCATCTTCTATGTTTGGCTTTACTAAAAGTCAACAAAGTTGTGTCATGGGTCAAAACCCCATTCATTTTATGGTCAGATAACTGTCAATTTTATGGAAATACTACTGCTTCTCTACGAGTGCACCACTTGATGCCAACCAGGAGTTGCTAGTTTGAAGTACATTTGAAAATTCCAAGAAACCATGTAAGTCTTTACATAGCCATGTTCTCATTTCTTTTGAGTAAATATATAGAAATGAGATGGTGAGGTCATATGACAGATTTTTATTTTCATTTATGCTTTCTTCATATGTTTGTACTATTTTACATTTCACTAGAAATTCATAGAAGTTCCAGTTCCTAACCATATGATGTAAACTGGTTTTATTTTAGTCAATGGAACATGGTGGTAGTAGTGGTGGTATGGATTCATCTGGGTTAATTGATAAATTTAAGTTTTGCTTTCTGTTATCTTGGACTCTCTTTAGTCACAAGTCTTCCTGTTATTGTATTTACCTTATATGACTACTGTATCTCCTTTCCTTTGGAATAAATGCACATACCTAGGATAAAGGTAAGACTACAAATTTAAAACAATACATCGTGACTGATAACTGACAGGAAAACAATAAAATTACATTACGGCACCATCATGAGCCTTCCTGTGACGAAGTTCAATGCTACAGTGCCTGTGTGAAAAGGCAAGGGGAATGATTCAGACATTACAACACCGCATTACCTTCTATTGACCCCCTAATGACATATCAGAAGGGGGAGCCTTTACTAACAGTGATCCTACATCAGTGAGACAAGAGAAGATCTATGTCTAGCTATCAGGAGCACAGGCTGCTGATGACTAGGTTTATTTAATAGTTGAAAGTATTTTAGCTGAAAACCTGCTGGGAAACTTTGTATTGGGTAGTTACCGTCACTTTATAGCTTAGAAAGCATTCCTGCTTCCATAGTTCTGGAAGGTTTATGAAAGCCAATGTGGCAGAAGAGGCATCAACAGTCCTATCCATTTGTAAACTCTGTGAGCTACAATAGTGTCTTATGTGCTATGATAAAACACTGGGCTATGTGGTTGCTCCAGGGTATGTACCACATCTGAAGATTTGGAGCTAGGAGCTGATGATGAGCTACTGTAACTATTTGTCTTTCTGGGTTCAGCTTTCCCCACTTAATATGATCTTTTCTAACTCCACAGATTTACCTTCAAAGTTCATGATTTCATATTTTTTCACAGCTGAATAGTACTGTGTAGCGCATCTGTACCACGTTTTCATTATCTATTTGTCAGCTCTGGGACATTTAGGTTGTTTCCAATGTTCAACTATTGTGAATAGTACAGCAATGAACATGAGTGAGCAAGTCTCTGCAGTAGGATGTCAAGCTCTTTGGACACATGCCAAGCAGTGATAGAGTTGGGTCATAGTGTAGATTTAATTTTAGCTTTTTTGAGAATTCTCCTGTCTGATTTCCATAGCAGCTAAACAACTTCACTATTAAATGAAAAATGGGCCAAGTTAGAAATTAAGAAAAAATTAAAGACTTTCTAAAATTAAATAAAAATGAATACCCACAAACTACAAGTTATGGGACACAAAGAAAAGATTCAAGGTCATAGCATTAAATATCTAAATAAAAATCAGAGTGGTCTTATACTAGTAACTTAACAGCACACTTGAAAACTCTAGACAAGAAGAAATGAAAAGACAGAGTTAGATGGCAAGAAATGATCAAACTCAGAGCTGAAATCAATAAAATAGAAACAAACAAACAATAAACAAAAACCAGTAAAAAACATCAATGAAGGAAAAAGTTGATTCTTTGAGGAAATCAGTAAGAGTGACAAAACTTTATCCAAATTAAGTAAAAGACAAAAGATATCAAAATTAACAAAATTAGAAATGAAAGGAAGACATAATAAATACTGAGCAAATTCAGAAAATCATAATGACATAGTGTGAAAACCTGTACTCCACCAAATTGGAAAATATAATATAAATATTCTTACCACTTTCCAAAGATAAATAAAGATCAGATAAGCAATCTCACCAAGCCCACAATCCCTAGTGAAATAGAAGCAGTAATAATAATAGTAATAATAATAATAATAATAATAATAATAATAATAATAATAATAATAAAGCACAGGAACAGGTGGTTTTAGTGAAGAATTCTACCAAATTTTAAAAGAAGTGCCAATACTCCTCAAATTATTCTACAAAACAGAAACAGAAGGAAAACTATCTAATTCATTTTAGGAAGCCAAAGTTACCCTGATACCTAAACCGTACAAAGACCCAACAAAGGAAGAGAGTATGACCAATTTCCCTCATGACTACTGACATACAAATACTCAAGATTCTTACAAACCAAGTCCAAGAAATTAATAAATGCTATTTCATAAAACTGAGATATTTCTTCACAGCAAAGAAAACCTTTATTTGGACAAAGTGGCAGCCTACAGAATGGGAAAAGATTTTGCCAACTACACACCCAATAGAGAGCTAATGTCCAAAATACATAAAGAACTCAAAAACCAATTTTTTTTTTCGTTTTTCAAGACAGGGTTTCTCTGTGTAGCCCTGGCTGTCCTGGAACTCACTCTGTGGGCCAGGCTGGCCTCGAAATCAGAAAACCACCTGCTTCTGCCTCCCAAGTGCTGGGATTAAAGGCGTGTGCCATCACTGCTCAGCACAAAAACCAAATATTAACAAAACAAATAACCCATTAAAAATAATGAAGTATAGATATAAACAGAAAATGCTCAAATAGGAAATTCAAATGGTTGATAAACACTGAGAATTTTTTTCACATCCTTAGTCATCTGGGAAATGCAAATCATAACTACTTTGAGATTTCAATTTATACGAATCAGAATGGCTAAAGCCAATAAAACAAGAGAAAAGTCATGTTGGTAAGGATATAGAGTAAGGAGAAGACTCACCTTATCTGCTGGTGGGAGGGAAAATTCATAACATCCATTATGGAACCAGGGTACTGGTTTCTCAGGAAGATATGAGTCAATTTAACTCAAAATCTCCCTACACTACTCTTGAGCATGCAGCCAAAGAGGCTT
Source organism: Montemys delectorum (assembly GCA_019843815.1). Taxonomy (NCBI): domain Eukaryota; kingdom Metazoa; phylum Chordata; class Mammalia; order Rodentia; family Muridae; genus Montemys; species Montemys delectorum. The sequence continues at coordinate 6,902 of JADRCD010195896.1, read as the reverse complement.
CACGGTACCACAGAGACCCTTGCTAAACAATGTTCACCACTGCTCTATTTATAATATCCAGAAACTGGAAAGAACCTAAATGTCCTTCAACAGATGAATGAATAAGGAAAATGTCATAGATTTAAACAATATAGTATTACTCAACCATTATAAAAATGAAATAACGGAATTTGTAGGTAAATATATGGAACTTGAAAAAAATCATCCTGAATGAGATAACCCAGACCACAAATACAAATATAGTATAAATTCACTTACTTGTAGATATTTAGTTGTTGGCTAATGATAACCAAGCTACAATCCGAGGATCACAGAGGATAGGTACAGAGTAAAGAACTGGAAGGGGCACAAAAATTTTACTAGGAAAGTGAAATAGAATAGATAGTTAGGGATGAATGAGTGGGGCCTGGAATGGGAGGATCAAGTGGAGAAGAGAAAAAGGAAGGAAATATGGAGAGTGACAGCTATAATTAAGGGCCATTAGAAGAGTAGAAAGGAAACTTAATGAATAAATGTTTCCTAAAACATGTGCATTTATGCAGATGATCTAAATGAAACTGCCAAATAATGAGGAAGACAGAGCCCCAACTGGACAACTCTTGCCACCAGATAAAGCTTTAAAAAACCTAATTGGGTTACATCTAATTGAGTTGTTATCCAAAGGGTTCCCATGGAAACCCTTAAACAACCCAGGCTGTTGTCAAGACCATCACTGTTCTCTATATCATGACATTAAAGCCCCATGGTTGAAAACAACACCTACACAAACGTATTGAATTTGGAGAAGTCGAGCTGGAGCCTACATACAAACTTATTTATGTCTTAGATACAGCAAGGTACTCTGGATGTTACCAAAGAAGAAACATAAACACCAACACAGCCACAAAGCCTTTGCTCTAAACTGGTATCTTATCTGCAAAATATACTAGGACAATGGGACACTGGCAAAAATATGCATAAATGGCATAAAACTTGTGGGAGTCACCAATCAATGTCTGATTTGATTAAAGTCCCTACCATGGAGCTGGAACTCATATTTCATACTGCCCTGGTGACCAAGAACCTGAGACTAGATAGCCCAGGGAGCTGGGGTATAACCAAATAGTACTGTTCTAAGAAACAACAACAAATAACCAACAACAAAAGTAAACCACACACCTGTAGCAATAGAATTACAGCTCATGACATTCTGCTGTACTCAAAGAATAGCACCTTGCTCAGCCATCCTCAGAGAAGTGGCAGGTGGGAACAAATATACAGATCCAGAGCCAGACATTATGCAGAAAGTGAGAAAGCTTGGAATACATATCCCTAAAAGGGGTATCTCCATCAAATCTCTTCCCTAGGGATCTGGGAACCCTCAAAAGGAGAAGCAAGAAGAAAGTAAGAGCCAAAAATGGGTGGAGTAAGCCAAGGAAACAAGACCCTTTACATCAACAAGATCCACACACATATGAACTCAGAAAGACTGAAGCAGTGTGCACAGGGTCTGTAAAGGTCTGCACCAGATCTTAGATCTGAAAGAAGTGGATGCATACGCGCACACGCACACACACACACACACACACACACACACACACACACACACACATCCCTTACTTAGAAGTAATATCCATTAATAAGCATTTGTAAAAAAAAAAAAATTTAGTTTCCTCCAAGGAAACTAAAACAGGAGTGAAGCTTCCTCCAAGCCTCACTGGGGAAGCAAGCTACTCTTAAGGATAGTCTGCATGCCCAGCAGTAGATGGCCCACAGAAAACAAACTCCAGGGTATCTTTGGAGGTTCCTTGTTTCATAATGCCATGTCATTTATTTATCTCAGTATTTCTTCCTTCTCCCTTTTGAACCCTACAGGTGCATTCCATGTACATTAGCACATCCGATTTAGTATTTTGTAGGATTCCTGAATTTGCACACAACTGGGTCTCTGTTTCTTGGACTTTCTATTGAGCTCTTTTTCTTCTGTTTGTTTTGTCCTATTCCAATGCATTAGTTCAATTTTATCTTCTTATATTTTATTTCATTATTATCATCACTTCGAAGTCTGTTTGTTTTGTAATGATAGACAGAATGGTGGTGAATCTGGATTTGAGGAGACGTGGGAGGAACTGGGAGGGGGAGGTGGGAGGAGAAACTATAATCAGGTTCTATTATGTGAGGAAAATCCATTTTCAATAAGAAAAGAAATTGTCAAACTTTATTTAGAAGATAAATAAATGTACAAAACAATAATACTGCAGAGACATAAATCTTTCAGTGATCAGATGGTTTTCTTGAGAGCTGTCTTCCATTCAAAGATTGAACTCTATATTTTATCTTTTGATGTGTGTGAATTTTGAAACATGCCATCATCACATTTTGGTATTAAGGCATTGTTAATTCTACTTTCATTTTTCAATTATCTTCTTCTTCTTGACATGGCTAAAATGTTTCTCCAGTGCCTTCATTCTTACCACACCTCCCTGGTGTTCAATGTGGCTTTTTACTTCCCTTCTTTAAGATTTTGATCATCTTTAAGGTTTACATAAGTGTCTTCCTACCTGCGTTTATGTATGCTATGTGAATGCCATGCCCAGAGGCCAGGAGTGGGTGATGGGCCCAGTGGGTCTGGAGTTACAGATGGTTCTGGGTCATACTGTTAGTGATAGTAACCCAGGTCCACTGAGCCATCTCTCCAAACCTGCTTTTCCACTTCTTCATGGGGCACGTTGGCAATCTAACTCTACCCATCTTGCTGTATGAATGGTTCCATTTCCTCTTCATCAATTCCTAAGAAGCCGTTAGACTCATTAATGATGTCCCTCCATCCATTCTTCCAGCAAGCGTTTACAGTTTCTGGTTTTAATTTATCTATTGCACTTTGATAAATGTTATTGCATCAGCAATAGTGAAGGATTTCCAGTCCTGTGCTATTTACAGATTAGGATTGGCATCAGTGGTTAAATCGATGTACTCAGATATGAGGTATATGTTTGAGGCTTTGACAAGCCAACAAGGCCCTAAACAATGAAACTGTATTTTAAGGTAAAAAGACAATGTTAATATTTTCACTTACATGGCAACAGATTTAGGATGGCCAGGTGTCTTGTCAATTATTAATGGATCTTTGAATTCCAACATTTCCTCTTCCAAGTAGTTCCTCACGTCTGGATTAGAGCTTTGATAGAGCTATTTCATGAACAAGATGACTGTTAGCCATGCTTTCTGATTAATTTGCCAGAACATGGGCGATAATTTTTATTTGAAAGGATGGGTGCACAGTGTACCTACAGACATTACCCAGTTTTATCTTATGCCTTGCAGCTTTGCCCTATAGCGCTGAAGTTCATCTGTAACTCTTCTCTTGCATCATTGTCACTGTAGATCCCTCTGGACATCGACCAGACATGAGCACTGAAGTTGAGGGTGGTATCTTTTCTTTGGGTGGCATTCTATCTCTTTAATCAATGTCCTCGTGCGGCCAGATTTGTGACACCTGCTTCCTCTTTGGCAGACACGGCATCTTTGGTGAATTTTATATTTTCCAGTCCAAAGTCATTCCTCCGTCTATAACCATTCTTTACCTGGTGTCACTGATTCTCAGGGATCCTTTGCTGAAGATTTTGTATCATTCCAGTGCTGTCTGTTGCTACACATTGTCATCAATGGAACACATTTTCTATTCCTCCTAGGAAGTTAAGGAAATTTAATCTTAACTAAGCACTTATCACACACATACTGTGTCAGTAATTTTTGCGATTTGAGGTGTGATAGGAAAACTAGTTACAATTTATTTTTCTTCTTCACAACTTTACACATAGTAGATTCACTCTTGGATCTTAGCAACTTCAGCATATGCTTTTTTATTTGGTTGAAAAACCAATGAAGTACTTTAAAGTTTATGGCCTATTTTTGGCTTCTGTGAATTGATACCATCTGAAGCCTTGAAGCCACCAGCAAGCATCAAATAAAGATTTCTTAAAGAGATGAGATATTTCAATAGTCATGATGAAAACCAAGAAGTGACTAGCAGAAAGGTATCATATGGATATGTTGAACAAATATATGATATACATTCTGAGCAAGACACGGTAGGTCATTGTAAACTTTTAGAACACTTCTCAAAGCTGTGTGCAATTTCAATTATATTTTCCTTTAATATATGAATAATATTGACAATCACATGCACACTTAATATAGTACAGTACCAAGACCATAGTAAAATTAATGTTCCATATACAATATACGATCCTTACAATAATATGTCCCAGCATCTCCCTTTCCAGTCTTTTATACTGTTATTGACTTACACTTCAGTTTTGCAAGTTAGACTCTTACAGCATTATTAGTATTATAATTTGTTTAAATATCTGCATATATAAGTGAGACAAGACTTTGCACTCATTACTTTTATTGTTGCTGAGACAAAATACCTGACGAAGCTTCTTAAGGTAGAAAAGCTTGCTTGGCCTCATGGTTGAAGGGATACAGTCTATCATGGAGGGAACATTTGGCAGCAGAAGCATGAGGTGGCTGATCACGCTGTTTCTGCTTCCAGGAAGGAAAGAGTAATGACTGCTGGTACTCACGTCACTGGTGACATTCTATTTGATCCAGGATGGCAGCCCACAGGATGATGCTGACTACATTCAGGATAGCCCTTCCCCACTCAATTAAACCTCACCAGAAACATCCTCCTAAACATGCCCAGGGGTATGCCGTGGGTTATTGTGAACCCAGTCAAGTTCACAGTGACGATTAATTGTCACAGGGCCTCATACGTTTACCCCATGTCAGAGCTGTTTCTAGAGATTGTTCATTCTTGCTTTTCACTCAGATTGTCATCTGGTATCATTTTGCATTTCCCCAATAAGCTTCCCTTAAATTCTTTTATGTGATGGCTGCATTAATACTTTCAACTACTGTCTGCAGGAAAAAAATATTTTGCCATTATACTTGAGTGACAAACTATAAAATATAGACTTGGATAACTTTTTTTTCCTTTCAGTATCTCAAAGATCGTGTTCCATTGTGTCTCTGATATTTATAATTGTTAAGTTGAGTAAAGCCTGGTAAATGTTTTGCCAATGTTTTTTCAAATATGTTCCTCTACCAAGAACTCAATTTATATGTATATTAGGTCCCTCACAGCTTTTCCACAGTTCACTAATGATTTTTAGATTGTATTGTTGTTTTAGTTTCTGCATTTAATTTTGGGAAGTTCCTATTAGTCTATTATTACATTCATTGATGCTTTCTTCTGCATATTGTTAAGTGATATGTGTGTGTGCTATATATAAGATACATATGTAATATGTAAAAGATACATACAAAAACAGTTTAGTTCAACATTTTTGATTTGGCAGTTTTTCTTGTCTTCTTCTCAGCCTTCATGTAATGTTTCAAGTATTGAGGGTACCATTAAAATAACTTTTCATTTTATTCTCTATCAGTTTTCACATCTGTGTCAATTCTGTATTAATTTGGATACTCTTTTCTTCATTATACGTCTAAACCTTTCCGTCCTTTTAATTACACCCAGTGTCTTATTATGAGCTGAGTGGCTTACAATCAACAAGAGTCCAAATGGCAACATGTGTGGTCCATGGTAACAGCCCATCCACTCTGAATGACTCTTCACACAAGTCCTCCCATAGAACTGGCAAAGCAGTTCTCTGAGCCTCTTTTAAAAGATCACACTAATCCTGGTCGGCCATGATGACTCACTCCTTTATCCCAACAATCTGGAAGCAGAGGAAGATAGATCTGTGAGTTAGAGGCCCATCTGGTCTACAAAGCAATTCTCAGAAAGCCAGAATATACATTGTAAACTTACCTTGAAAAACAAAACAAACAAAACAGACAGACAGCACCACCAAAAATGATTACTAGCCCTATCTGTGAAAGATCTGCTGCCAATCACGTAATCACATCCCCAATGTCTCTACCTCGTAATGTATCTCTTTAGGTATTCAAATTTCAACATATGAAATGGCAGGACATCAAGGATGCAAACATCCAAATCACAACAATTAGTCATCTTGCATCAGCAATTATACTCTATGTATTGTACCTTTCTAAGTGATAGACTTTCTTTTCTTTTTTTTGTTTTTAGATATTTTCTTTATTTACATGTAAATTTCTCCTTTCCCAGGTTCCCCTCCAAAAAACAAACAAACAAATAAACAAAAACAAGAACAAACCCCATTTACCTCCTCCCTCCTCATGCCTGCCACCCCACCCACTCCCACTTATTGGCCCTGGCATTCCCCTACACTGGAGCACAAAACCTTGACAAGGCCAAGGTCCTTTACTCCTATAGATGAACGAATTTGCGATACTCTACTATACACATGCTGCCAGAACATTCAGTCCCACCATGTATAGTCCTTGATTGGTGGTTGTGTACCTGGGAGATCTGAGGGTACTAGTTGGTAATTGTTGTGGGTCCTAAGGGGCTGCAAACCCTTCAGCTCCATAGAACCTTTCTCTAACTCCTTCACTGAGGACCATGTACTCAGTTCAATGAATGGCTGTGAGCCTTTACATCTGTATTGGTCAGGTATTGTCAGAGTTCCTCAGGAGCTAGCTATATGCTTGTCCTTCCTTCAGTCTCTGCTTCATAGTTAATCTCTGCCACTCCTTCTGTGGGTATTTGGTTCCCTTTTTTAGGAAGGAATGAAATGTCCAATTTTTTATCTTCTTTCTTCTTAAGTTTCTTGTGGTTTGTGGGTTGTTCTTCCTGTATTCCAAACTTCTGGGCTAATAACCATTTATCAGAGAATGCATACCATGTGTGTTCTTTTGTGATTGGGTTGCCTCACTCAGGATGATACTCTCCAGATCCATCCATTTCCCTAAGAATTTCATAAATTCATTGTTTTTAATAGCTGAGTAGTACTCCACTGTGTAGATGTACCACA